>JAQQSZ010017515.1:0-10783 GCA_028646595.1 Phalanger gymnotis | reverse complement strand
TAAAAAAAAGTCTTGGACTTTAAAACATGACAAAAATAAAAAAAAAATGGAGTCACTAAAGAATAATTATCCCATATCCCAATATTTCTTCTTTCTCGCTTCTTGGAATATGCTCTGTATTCAATAGGTATCTAATAAATGTTTACTGATTAACTGAACTTTCTCTCTGATTTTGTACAAACTATCGACCATACCTGGAATACACTCCCTCCCCATCTTAGAATCCCTAGTTTATTTCAAAGCTCTGCTCAAATGTCTTTAAATGCCAATATGACATGAATAAATGTTTATTATTTGGGCCTATGAAAATCAACAGCTATAATTTTTAAATTATAGTAATGCTTGCCTCTCTAGAATATAAGGACCAGCCCTCCTACAGGACTACTTTAGTAAATAATGTTGCTTGTGAGTAGAAGGATAAATTATGGACTGTAATACTAGGACAAAATTCTAGTGGTTCTGTAGAGGAGCCAATCATCCAGAGAGACAGAATTTGGCTCAGTGCCCAACACTTTTGATAGCAGAAAGTCATACGGATTAATCTATTCCTGTATGTGTGTGTATATATGTGTGCACATGCACCCGTGTATTTCAGGGCATGTTTTCCCTCCAAAAACCTGTTTCTTTTTTCTACTTTTTCTCTTGCCCCTTTCTTTCCTTAGATACCACTACAGTCTTCTTGAACACTCAGTCAACTATCATTTATTAAAGGGCTGCTATGTGCCAGTCCCTATACTAAGCACAGAAAACTTCTAAGAAGTACAAAAATAAAAAGGAAAAAAGTTCCTCCTCTCAAAGAACCTACATTCTAATGGGAGAGATAACATGCAGACAATTACGTATAAACAAATCGAGTACAGGATAAATGGAGGAGTGTTTCAGAGGAAGGCAATAAATTTAAGGAGAAATTGGAAAGGCTTCTTGAATAACTTTAGACGAAACTTGAAAGTAGGCAGGGGAAGCTAGGAAACAGACAAAATGAGAGAGCATTCCAGGGATGTGAAAAAGCCATGCAAATCAGGAGACTTGCAAGGAAGTGCAATTAGGCCAGTTCCGTTGGAACATGGAGTACCCAGTGGAGAGTAAGGTATAGGAAGATGGGAAACATAGGATAGTATGGCGACTCATGTGGTACCAAGGTGAAGGGGCCCAGATGCCATGTTTTTTGTTGTTGCTGCTGCCACTGTTGTTTTTTAATGCCCTTGGGTGACCAGGGAGCTGCAAGGTAACAATTGCCAGTCTGGTCCCAGGGACAGCTTTGTTCCTCTTAGCAAAAACTAATTTCCAGTCCTCAGGAAGGAAGGAGGAGGTATGGGCCTAACCTATGTTGTGAGGAAATACTGGTAAATATTATTCCTGTAGCACTCAGACTCAAGACCGTTTACCATCCTGTTTGTCATCCTTTAGACACTCTGATTTGTCAATATCCTTTTTAAAGCACAGCTCCCAGAATTGAACACAATATCCCAGATGAGGTCTGATGAAGGCATAACTGAGTTGTTCCGATTGGTGAAGGAGTGTAAGTTCGCCTAACCTTCTATTTCTGGTCATGGACTATGCAATCTTGCCATCTGTCCTGTCATATCTGCCTACACTACCCCCACCAATTTTTACCTCTTGCTCTGGGAATGGTGATCAATACTACTTTTCCCATGAAGAGCTGGTTATTAACACTTACCTTTAGACATGAAAAACTAGTGTTCTATAGGTCTACTCAAGATCTCTGTGACTCTCCTAATCAAAACTCTCTTCTCTCATCAACATTCCCATTCATGCCCTTCAGTTACCTTCAATATAAAAAGGTAGGCTATAGCAAAATATCAGGAATCTACTAAATACCGAAGCTAGCATATATTGCTATGGTGCCTGAAGTACCACACATTCCTGCTCTTACCCTCTGACCCCTCGTTCTTTGTTTCTTCTTCTTAAGGTGATGCCCTACAAAGCTTTCTCTTTAGCCCACCTTCCTTCTCTCTACCTTGGAGGACTCATCCACTTTCACAGTTTCAATAATCCCGTCCATGCAGATGACACTCAACTGCCACCCCAACCTCTCCCTTGAGGTGCAGACCCACGGTTTTACCTGTCTCTTAGACATCTCCACATGGATATCTAGATGGCACTTCAAATTCAGCATGTCTAAAAGAATTATTTTATTATGGCCCTCGCTCCAAAAAAAACTTCATTCTGACTTTCCTATTTTTTGTTATCATTAACCTAGTCACCAATGCTCAAAACCATAACATTAATATTTACTCTTCTTTCTCTGCAATGTCCACATTGAACCAGACATCAAGTCTTACCTATTCTACCTTTGCAATACTTAAATTCTGTCCTTTCTTTTCTATTCTAACTGACACAAGCTTATTACTGACTTGGCCTCTCCTTCAAGACCAAAGTAAGGGGTGGGGCAGAGCCAAGATGGTGGCTGGAAAGCAGGGATTAGCGTGAGCTCCCCGCCAAGTCCCTTCAAAAACCTATAAAAAATGACTCTGAACCAATTCTAGAACTGCAGAACCCGCAAAATAGTGGAGGGAAGCAGGGCTCTAGCCCAGGAAAGCCTGGATGGTCTCTGGGTAAAGTCTATCCTGCATGGAGCTGGGAGCAGAGCAGAGTAGAGCCCAGTGTGGGTGGCATGGACCAACCAGAGCAGGAGCCAGGTGGAGCATGCCCTAGTGCCCTGAATCAGTGAGCTGCAGTAATTACCAGACTTCTCAACCCACAAACACCAAAGACAACAGAGAAGGTTAGTGGGAAAAGCTGCTGGGGACAGAGTGTAAGAAGGAGTTCACGGTTCAGCAACCAGAATATACACCATCTTGGAGTGGAGGGGAGAGTAGAAATGGGGAGAAAATTTGTAATTCAAACTCTTGTGAAAATCAATGCTGAAAACTAAATATATTAAATTAAAAAATTTAAAAAATAAAAACAAAAATAAAAAGAGACCAAAGTAAAATGCTACTACCTCTGGAGAACTCCAAACATTTTGTAACCATCTCAGGCTTATCACCGTCTGTTTTATTTATCCCTACAGTCACCACATATTTAAGGCATCATGTTGCATACTCATAAGTGTCATATCCTTCTTGTTATATGAAAGTAGGGACTATGTATTAATTTTTGTATCTCCTTCAAAAAAAAGTTGGAAAACATGGATTAGAATTTAGAAATGTAAATGGTCATAGACTCATAGATCATTTAAAAAATCTTCAACACATATATCATAAATACTTTCTTCAAGAAGAGAGTCAGAAGGCACTGAAAAAAATACCACCTAAAAATGAAATTGACTGTATTTTAACAAAACAGGAAACAACCTGGACGTCTTTTCAGAGCTATGGGTAGTCAGATCATCAACTATATAGAACAAAGGTCAAAATAGCACTAAATTAGAAGAAAAGGCATAGGTGATAAATTGTGTAATAACAACAACTTCAAAACAAGCTATTTAAATCACCTGGTGATTCTGGGAAAAAATGTAAAATAAAAAAAAGAAATTGTCCATAATAGTCAACATTTCTTTAAGAAGTTTAAGTGATGTGAAATAACTTTCTCTAAAAAATCAGAAAAGCCCAGAAATTATCTGTTTCTCAGAACAACTGATCTTTTTAATAAATATAAAGTCAGAACAGGTGAGGGTAAAATACGAGTTCATTTGCATTAAAGTACAGGAATGGGTAATAAAAACTTATGAGTAGTACAACCTCACAAAAGAAGCAAAAAGCAATGGCAGGCAAATTACCCTTCAGAAAGCTTGATGTCAGACCTAAACTGAAAGCATTGAAAGATAAAACTCTTAAGGAAAACAAACACATGTGAAGTGAAACAAATCAACTTGCATTTCTTAGCTATTTCTTCTCATGACTGATGAAACAGGAATCATGTCTTTATTCTGAAACCTCAATACAGAGTACCAGGAAATAGAAATAGAAATAAAAATAGAACTCAGGAAAATAACATTGTATTCCAAAAGTCTCATGACGGAAAATGCTATATACATCCAGAGAAAGAACTATGGAGTCTAAATGCAAATCAAAGCATACTATTTTCTCCCTTTTTTCCTTCCTCATGGTTTTTCACTTTTGTTCTGACTCTTCTTTCACAACATGACTAATGTGGAAATGTGTTTTTAAAAAAAGAAAATTGCATTGTAAAAAGTAGGTGAATTTGGCCAAATACATGGAAATACATGGACTTATGTCTATGACAGGGAAGACATAATTTTTAGCACTGTCATGGGTTAGTTTTCAAGTAGGAATGAAAAAGATCATGTATTAAATGTTTACCCCAAAAAAGTGATCAAAAAGTAATCAGTTATTGTGAATCCATAAACATACTTCATGTTCTCTGTTAAATCTTTGTGAGAATATACTATTTACATGTAATAAATATAATTTTTAGTGGGATATAAATTCACATTCACCTATATATTAGAGGGTATGTTAGACAAGTGTGAACCATGTGTATCGTTGAGTGTAACCATTCAATATAACCATTGAAGAATCAAAAATAGGACAACTTTGGTATCTGTGGCAATGAACCCATCTTGATAGGTTTTTGGCTCACAAACTGATTCTATTATATTTAAAAGCTTTTGGTTCACTGTAGGGTGTTAAACTCACTCTATTATTATAATATCTTATGACTATCAAATTGAGCTGCCTTAGGCATATGATCACCGAGTGGCTGCAGTGTTGTTGTTTCCTTTGGAAGTCATTACTTTTACAGCCTCCATTGCCTAAACGTGAGGTGGTAGTTACATGTCTCTTACTTTCAGTTGAAACCTGAATATTTCCAAAGACTTCAACCTGAGCTGTTAACCTTAATCATGCCTCAGAGTTTAGCAGTCAGTAGTTTTCTTTACAGGGATAGGGTTAGGGATGGAAATAGATACTGAAATGGTGACTTATATGGCACAGAGAAATCACAGGTGACACAATTCACTGTGCCAGTCCAGGGTGCTATGTTTTCTGCAACTTAAATTCATCTAGGATTGCCTTGAGAACAGAGAGCTTGATACTTGTCCAAGGTCATACCAGGATTTGTCAGAGTCTGAACTTGAACAAAAGAGCTCCTGATTCCAAGGCCATCTCTTTATTTCATTATGGCTCACTTCTTAACAATTTGATATAAGGAAAATATAAACTGGCAAATCTAAAATCACCAGCATAAAACTTAAAACTGCATCATCTTTAATTAATTTTTATGGGTAATAAAAGACTCAAGTACGTTTCATATTTTTTTAATTATTTTTAGGGTCTTTTCAAAGTTTTATTATGATTTTCTTCATACTTCAAAGACTAAGAGTAATAATTCTTCTTTCATATTGATTTAGGGGAACTTAGCTAGTTTTGGACAATAATTAGTTCCCTATAAGAAATATGGTCATGTCTTGCTATTATCAAACTAGTTGAAGGGTATAATAGAAAAACACTGGACTGGATGTCAACAGAACTCATTTTTTTGTCTTGGTTTTACCATTAATTAGTTGCATGACCTTAGGTTTTGTTTATTTGTTTTTTCTTATGATTAAAAAAATGAGAGGTTTGAACTAGATTAGGAGCTTTTTGCCTCCCAAAGTGGTCCATAACAGAAAAATTAAGAACCCCTGAATTAGATAGATGATACCAAAAAGTCTCTTCCTACTCTAAAATTCTATGATTAAAAGATATCTGCTATAAGGCTGGTTCAATGTCTATTCAGTTTTTAAAAACTGAATTGTGTTGATGTCTTTTGTTTTCACATCATAGACATTTCTAAATTTAGCACTCTAAATCCCAAAATAGAATTGCATCTTTTATTACAACAAGAACAAGAAAGGCCATATGTCTGACGTACATAACATTCTGGGCCTTTAATTCTGCCCCTATGCCTTTTTTCCTTTTTTTGTTGTTTCTTTTAGTTTGGTAACAATGTTTATCTTTAACAAATTTGTAGTGTGTCCAGAAGTGGGGGCACTCACAGTGGGAGAATGATGAAGTACTGGAGCCAGACAAGAATGAAGGTTTCTTTCCTTCCCAGATTGATTTTTTTTTTTTGACTAGGAAAAAGAGGTCATTCTCTGTTTCATTTCTTACCTAGCCTTAATCACTGAATGGGCATTTCCTCAGTCAAAATGAGACCTGGGAAAAACCTTAGCCTGAAAAGGCCAAGGTCTCCCACTGCATTCAGGGCCATCTCCAGTCATCCTGATCACTCACCACTGGACCAATATGTCTCTGGATGAGAAAGTGAGGCTAGTGACTTTGTATAGCCCTCACTTGAATCCAATTCACTCAAATATCATGGCATCATCTCCCTGATATTGTGATCCTCTTTGAGAATGAAGGACAAACAACAACAATCATATTCTTACCTATTTTCACAAGAAGATACAAAAAATTCTAAAATACTACCATCATTCTCAAATTAGAAAAACAAGAAAGCTCTCCCTCATTGACAAGATGCTAGTCAAAGTCCTTCTATATAATGGATATCCAATGTTGTCAACTAGGTGCTTTCAAAAACTGATGGCCTTAAATTAAAGGTACCATCTCAAACCTTTCAAATTGGCTAATATGACCAAAAGAATGACAAAGAGGAAAATGATCAATGTTGGAGAGGATGTGGGAAAACTGTGACACTAATGCACTGTTGGTGGAGCTGTGAACTAATCCATGCTGGAGAGCAACTAGGCCCAAAGGGCTATAAAACTGTGCATACCCTCTGATGCAGCAATACCACTGCTACGTCTATACCCCAAAGTCATCCAGAAAAAGGGGGGACCTATTTGGGCAAAAATATTTATATCAGCTCTTTTTGTGATGGCTAAGAATTAGAAATCGAAGCTAAACAAGCTGTGGCATATTGTTGTGATGGAATATTATTGTGCTATAAGAAATTATAAGCAGGAAGATTTCAGAAAAACCTGGAAAGACTTACATGAACTGATACAAAGTGAAGTGAGAAGAAACAAGGGAACGTTGTAAACAGTAATAGTATGGTGAAGAACTGTGAATGACTTAGCTATTCTCAGCAATACAACAATTCAAGACAATCCCAAAGGACTAATGATGAAACCTATTATCTGCCTTCAGAGAAAGAACTGATATTGTTTGAATACAGACTGAAGCATACTATTTTTTTTTTACTTTCTTTCATTCTTTTTCTTTTATTTGAGTTTTCTTGTATAAAATGACTAATGCGGAAATGATTTTACAGGACTGCACATGTATAACCTATACCCTCACTTGCCATTTCCGGAAGCATGGATGGGAGAAAGGAAAGGATAGATTTTGGAACTCAAATTGTTAAAAAAAAGTTTAAAAATAGCTTTAACTTGTAATTGGGGGAAAAACTCTCTTTCCAGGTGTGTGTGTGTGTGTGTGTGTGTGTGTGTGTGTGTGTGTGTGTGTGTGTATTTCTTAATCTGCAAAATGAGTCGGCCAATAGGACATCAGTTGTCCATAACTCCTCTGTAAAAGACTTTGGGCCACATAGACCCCCGAGGGTCAAAATCTCTCATTGGCTTGTTATTGTTCTACCTGGATTTCTCCAGGAAAAGTATTAAATGAAGCTTAGGAATGACCTAAGTTTCCCCAAAAGTTGGTAAGTAAGGTTCCCTTCCCCACAGGATAAGGGGAACAGGTGTGGGACAGTTTTTATTTTGTCCACCACAGAAAATATCTAATACATTGGACTTGGAGGAGGGAGGACTGATACTCAAATCTTGGGAAATCACTTAATGTACCTGTTCCTCAGTTTGAAAATCTGTAAAATGAAGGAGTTGAACTTAAAGACTTCAAAAATCCCTAACAGTTCTAAATTTTTTTATCCTATGAATCAGAAGTGCCCATGAACAAATGCAGAAAAATAAATAGCCCCGTAAACTCATGAGACTCTCCCTCCCTGGGAGGTAGATACACAAACATTTTCCATTCAACTCAAACCCGCACTGTGGGATTGCAGTGAAGGCCCTAATAGATTCATTATCCCACTCACCATGTCTGTTTCTCCATAGTTTTTAATCTTTCCTCAAACTTCCCATGGCTCTCCCCACTCCACTCTTAGACGATAATCTTACCTGAACTTTTGCTGAAAAATTGAGATAATTCACTGAGAGCTCCCTCTTCTCGCTTTTTCCTCACCCCACATCACTCAGATGCCGTGCACCACTATCTCCTCCTTCACACTTGTCTTACATAAATAATCAGCCCTTCTCCTTGCCAAGGCAAACCCCTCTATATATGCAAGTGATCCCATTCCATCTTCTCTAACAGATTGCCCCCTCCATAACTCTACTTTCTCATTAATCTTCAATCTTTCCCTGGCCATTGTCTACTTCCCTACTGCCTACAAACATAGTCCTGTCTCCCCATCCTCAAAATAAACATCACTTGATCCGTCTATCCCTACTAGTGATTGTCTTATATCTCTCTTCTCTTTGATGGATAAACTCCTGGAGAAGTCAATTCATAATTGATGCCTCCATTCCCTTTCTCCTAACTCTCTTCCTAACTCTCTGTGGTCTGGCTTCTGACCTCATCATTCAACTAAAACTGCTCTCCAGATCTCTGAATTGCCAAATTGAATGGCCATGTCTTAATCTCAATCCTTTTTGACCTCTCTGCAGTCTTTGACACTGTTGATCACTTGATTCTCCTTGATACTCTCTTTCTGTTTTCGTGACACTATCTTGATTCTCCTATTTGTCTGGCCACTCCTCAGTTTCCTTTGGTAGATCCTGATCCAGGTGTCACCTGGTAACTGGGAGTAAGCCCCCAAGACTCTGTCTCAGACCTTCTTCTCTTCTCTGTCTATGCTATTTTGTTTGATAATCTCATCAGCTCCCTTGGATTCAAATATCGTATCTATGATTCTCAGATGTCCTTATCTAGCTCTTACCTCTCTCTTGACCTCCAGCGTTGCATCTCCTACTACTAATGGGTATTTCAAACTGTTTGTCCCAAAGACATTTTCAACTCAACACTGAACTCATCTTTTCCCCCAAGTTCTATCCTCTTCCTAATTTTTCTATTACCATGGAGGACACCACCCTCTTCCCAGTCACCAAGACTCATAACCTATGCACCATCTTCAACTCCTCACTCTCACATACCACCACACTTTGTATATAATCAGTTGTCAAGTTCTATTGATTCTACCTCCTCAACATCTTGTATATATCCCCGTGTTTCCTCTGGTGCTAACACCACTCTTGTGCAAGCCCTGATCATCTTATACATGGACTAATAGCTGCCTGTTGTTTGGTTTCCCTGACTCATCTCTTTGCATTGCAGTTCATCCTCCACTCAATTGTCAATTTGATCTTCCTGAAGCACATATGTGACTACTTCATGCCCCAATTTAACAAACCCCATTGATGCACTATTATCTCAAGGATCTAATGTAAAATTCTTGTTTTAGAGCATTCAGATCCCTTGATAACCTGACCCCCTCATACTTTCCGGTTTTCCTCTTCTCCACATACTTTTCAATCCAATGACATTGGCCTCTTTGTTATTCCTTCAATGGGACACTCTTGTCCCTCTGTTCCATGTATTTTCATTGACTGTATCATATGACTAGAATTTTCTCCATCCTTATGTTTGTCTCTTGATTTCCCTGGCTTCTTTCAAGTCCCACCTAAAATCCCACCTTCTATATGAAACTTTTCATGATTCCCCCCAATGCTAGTAACTTGCCTCTGTTGATTATATCCGATTATTTCTGTACATATCTTCTTTGTACATAGTCATTTGCATGTTATCTCTCCCATTAAATTATGATGTCCTTGAGAGAAGGGACCATTTTGTGTTGTTTTGTTTTGCTTTTATTTGTATCCATAGTTCTTAACATAGCGGCTGGCACATGGTTGGTTCTTAATAAATGGTTCTTGATTTGTTGGCCTCTTTGTCTCCTAACTTTTGTATTTATAAATTCAGTTTATTGTATTAATATCATTCAATTCATCTCTCTTTTTCTGTTTTGCTATTACATGTTTTTAAGGATATTATTATTTCCTCTGAGGTCTACATTAATTCTGTCCCAGAAGTTTTATTGTTTTTCACATGTTTGTTCTGTTAGCTACTCATTTTTTAGAATTTCAGCACTAAGTTTCTATTTAGGTCTGTGTCTTTTACCTGTATTCCCTGCATTGGTTATGATTTTTATTGCATTATAGTCTACAAAGGATGTGTTCAGCACAACTTCTTTTTTTTTGCATTTATTTTCCATTTCTCTGTGCCCTAGTATGCTCTACTTATATAACCTTTCCATGTGGTGCTGAGAAATCCAGCTATTCTTTAATGGTCACATTTAAAAGATCAATACATGCACAAAGATTTATTGACTACTGTGTACCTGGACACTGAATGAAGCAATTCCTAGTCACAAGAAGCTTACATTCTAATAAGGGAGACAGGCCAAGATGGTGGAGAAAAGGCAGTGACTGAGCTCAGTGCCTGAGCTCTCCTCCAAACCCCTCTCAACACCTTTAAATAATGCCATAAAACAATTCTTCTCTCCCTTCCTTCCTTCTTTCCTTCCTTCCTTTTTTCTTTTTTTCTTTCTTCTTTCTTCCTTCCTTCCTTTCTTTCTTTCTTTCTTTCTTTCTTTCTTTCTTTCTTTCTTTCTTTCTTTCTTTCTTTCTTTCTTTCTTTCTTTCTTTCCCTTCCTTCCTTCCTTGTTTTCTTTCTTTCTTTTTCTTTCTTTCTTTCTTTCTTTCTTTCTTTCTTTCTTTCTTTCTTTCTTTCTTTCTTTCTTTCTTTCTTTCTTTCTTTCTTTCCCTTCCTTCCTTCCTTCC
>JAQQSZ010017514.1:0-10783 GCA_028646595.1 Phalanger gymnotis | reverse complement strand
TCACTCACTGCTCTCCAGCCGCCATCTTGGCTCCGCCCCCCACTAGGGACACTTTGTATGCTGTGGCCACTGGTTCTGGCAGCTGGAACCTATATAATGTTGCAGTTTACCTCTTGCTGAGTTGGAGCTGGCTGGTGTGTGCCAAGGCCAGGTGAGGTCGTTCTGTGTTTCCTCGGGGTTATACTGAAGCTCACATTGTGAGGTGTGAGGGAGGAGTGGTCTGGCCACTGGAGGTCTCCTCCTCATCTAGGGCTCTGCTTGAGCATGGGTAGGTTCAGCCACCCATCCACTCTGGTGTCTGCCAATTTCCCTGGCTATGCAAAGGGGTCCTGTTGGTGGCACTTTCTGGCTCTACCACCTTGGGGCTCAGGATCTCCTGCTAGTCCACTGAGGTGGGGCTTGCTGCTGGCTCACTAGGATGCCTCCCATCCTATACTGATCCTCTTCAGCCACAGCAAGAGAGACCTTTCCTGTTAATCTCTGTACTGCCCTTCCCCAAGCTAAAAGACTGCAGTCTTTCTGCTGGCTCCACTATTCCAGAATTTTTCCTGGGACAATATTCTCTGGGTTTTTCAAGGTCAACAAGGGAGGGTGAGAGCGACTTACTATTTACTCGACCACCTTGGCTCCCACAGGTTTAAATAGGTGACTTTCAAACATTCAGTTTGTGGGCTGATAGCCCCAGGAGTAGCTGCTGCCACTGCTACGGGCCCAGTGCAGGACTGCACTTCTCTCTCACCCAGTTCCAACAGACCCCTTCCTGTGCTGAGAGGTCTGGGAATTGCCACTGCCCGCAGTGATTCAATCCACTGGGGTCTGCTTAGGCTTTGCTATGGTTGAGTCTGCACTGGTGCAGCCTGCATGCTAGACTGTGCTCCTCTCCCAGCCTGCTGCAAGAGATCCTTCCTGTTGACCTTCCAGGTTATCCTGGGCTGGAAATCTGCCACACCCTGTCTCTTTGTGGATTTTGCTGCTCTAAAATTTGTTCAGATTCACTTGTTAGAGATATTTTAAGGAGTCTGTTGGAGAAATCAGGTAAGTCCCTGCTTTCACCCTGCCATCTTGGCTCCAACCCTCAAAATGATGTGACTTTGGAGAATCAACTATGTTTTACCTCAGTGATCGCTCCTAAATTAATTATGCTTGAATTCTTGTTGGTTAGCTCTTTGTTTCTCTGAAAAGCTTCTTTAAATAATTTTCTTAATGCTAATTTTCTCCTCACTATTAATATGGTTCTTTGTGGAAGAACAAGAGAAGCGAGAGTGTGTGTTGAGTGATTGAATATGGAGAATTTTTTTGGATCATTCTCAGAAAGTATACTCTGAATTTTATGCTGTTCGCCCACTTGGTAAATTGGTTAAGTTCTTAAGAGAATAGTATTTTAGTTTGATCTGAAATTTCCATTTGAATTAAAGAGAAACTCATTCACCATGCCCTCTCCAGAGGGCAATCAAGACGACTTTTCCTTTTTAGAGTCAATATTTCTGGCAGTAAAGGCAACTAATTTCCCAGCAAAGCAAGTGGATATAGCTTTTGAAGGAACAGATCCACTGTTTGAGTGGAATATCCTTCCCAAACTAACTCCTTGTGTTCCTAAACCTTGGAAACCTTGAGTTACAAGATTTCTTGAGTCTCAGGGTCTGATAGTATAATAGCAAGCAAAGTGGGACTTTTCACTGTTTTTTCTTTTGAAGTGCTTCTCGGCACTAAGGCAACCACATGCCTTTGATTGAGTCTTGCCTTTGATTGAATCAAGAGTCTTTTATGACCTGCTTGAATTACAAGAAAGCCTAAGTTGCATGAGTTTGAGTCACATGATTATGATACTCTTTGACCCTGAAGAAGTGTATATATACTCTGAGGTTGACAGTTTACTTTCGGGTTCACTCATTGGAAGAACGTTCATGTGATCTGGCCATTAAGGAACACTCTGGCTTTTAAAACCCAGATGTTGGTGTTTTTCTCTCCAGTGACTATGTATGTATTGCTTTTGGTCAGACAGTTAGAAGCCCTCTCTGCTAATTGGTGTTATTTGTTCTGTATATATATAATTTCTGCTTGTAATTTCTGTTTGTGTTTTCTCTGAAGTTCAGGGTGCTGACTTTTTCCCCTGAACTCAGTGAATGACATATGTATGTTTAATTAAAATGAGATTTTAAAACCATTAAAGTTGTTTTCCTTAGAAAAGCAGACCAGCACAGCTAGGTGGCGCAGTGAGTAGAGCATCAGCCCTGGAGTCAGGAGGACCTGAGTTCAAATCCGGCCTCAGACACTTGACACATGTACTAGCTGTGTGACCTTGGGCAAGTCACTTAACCCCAATTGCCTCTGCCTTCCCCCGTCAAAAAAAAAAAGAAAAGAAAGAGAAAAGCAGATCAAAGAACCTATGCTAGCAGTCCTGTGTGCTGGTGTTATTGGCCCTACACCTCCACAGCAGTTACGAGTAACATTGTTGTTACAAATAGGTCCTAGCACTCCCAAATCCTGTTGCCCCTAAGAGATAACAGGATTCAGAGAAGTGGGAGACTGAGTCAATGAAGATTCCCTTCATTTTTAATCCCTTTTTCCTGGTTAGTAGGTAAAGACAGCATGAAACTAAGGACTCTAGTTTCTAGGAAAATAAGAAACTAAAACTACTACAAAGAGGAAGCTTTAATTAGGAGAACAATTTATACAATAATAACAATATTATAAACGATATTGAAAGACTTGAAAACTCTGATCAAAACAATCACCACACATTTCCAGAGGATTCATGATGAAACATGCTAACCACTTCGTTGTAGAGAGGTGATAGATTCCACGTGCAGATTGAAGCATATGTTTGGGTGTTTTTTTGGATGTGGTTAATGTGGGAATTTGCTTTGCTTGAATATTTATGTTTGTAATATTTTTTCTTTCTCAATGAAGAGAGAATTTGGAGATGTGAGAGAGAGAGAAATCAAAGCTGAAAACAAAATAAAATTGAATTTTAAAAAAGGTAGAAATCTTCTTGTGCTTCATATTTTCAATTTGTAACCCCATCCAAACTCTTTTAAGCATTTACTGTCTCTGCCATTCATTTGGCACTCGGTTTATGCTTATTTTGTATTGTTTATCTTTTTGTGTATATTTTATGTCTCCCAAACTAAATTGTATAATGCCTTTGACAGAATGGATTACATCTTACATTTCCTGGTATCCCCAATACCTATAGTAGTGGCCTAAATATAGTAGGTATTCAGTAAGCATTTGTTTATTATAATTAACCAGTGTCTGATTGAGGCTTAAACTATCCATGACTTCAGTTCAGTGAGTTTTGAGTTGCTGTTTTGTTATTCAGTTTAGTCCTTTTTGAGGGAAAGCAGCCTTAGGGGAAATATACCATTAATTGTATGAGATCAGAATTTCAAATACAAGTGTGCATGTGAACACATACACAGAGTGTTAAATCCTTGTGCATGATGCCATTACCTTCAGGAACAAATAGAAGGAAATGTCCCTTAATTAAAAGTGTGATTTCTGTGCACTCTAGGGACCTCTAAATGTTTGGGGGTATAAATAGACCACATTCTTAGGTGGAATTTCATGGAGTTCTCTTACTGCAGCTTTCACAAACTTTCTCAGCTATATAAAGGTATACGTTTTCTCTGCCAGGCTATTGAAGAGATCTCACTTCTTCTCCAAAGGTGTTGGGAATGTGCATGTTGGTGATAGCCATGCCCCATCATTGTATTCTGTTACTCATCTCCCATGAAATGACTATAAAACAGAGGGGAATAAGACCTATGATTTTATTAGGATAGTGAACTCCCAAATGATGAAACACCCTCTAATGATTCAGGCTATACCTTTTCTATAACTTATATTCTTAGGAAGCTGCCTAGAAGAGCATTGAGTGGTTAAGTGACTTATCCAGGGTCACATAGCTGGTACATTTCAGAGGGGAGATTTTAACCTTGATGTCCCTGCCTTTTATCCTGGCTCAGTATCTTATATAACACAAAGCACTACCATGATAAATGAGAAAACCAGTGTAAAAAGGACTTAATGGTGGTAATGGCAAATTTAACTCCTAGGCACTTATTAAGGGATATTTGTTGGAGGAAAAAAGAGAGAAATTTTGATCTGGGGCTGTTTTGCTTGGACTTCAATATTGAATGAAATTATGTATGGTGAGTGAAAAAAAATAGGAGGGAACAAGCCTAGAATTATATAAAACAGATGTTATGCCTAAGAAAGCAGAAATAAGGAGAATGGGAGCAAGTTAGGATTGAGATAGGATTCCTTAGGATTTGAACCAAACCCTTCAGTGGGAAGAGGTATCGGCATGATAGACTTAGGAAAATACATTTTGCAGACCTGCTACTTTACATCAGCATTTTAGTTAGCTTTGTACGTCTTGGGGGAAAAATCTGGAGAGAATAGAGATACCAGAATTGCAGGAATGATCTGTCTGCCTGAGGGCTTAACAGGATTACTACTGGAGCTCTCAAATATATAGATCAAACACAAATCTGATTCATTTAGGGTGACAAACTACTTTTTTGTGGACTATTTCCTGATTTGGCTAGGTGCCTCCATCAGGGATAAACAAGTTATTTCTGATAAAGGTGTATAATCCAGGGCCCCCTGAGAAGCTAGACTCACATGGACTAGGTCCAAGCTTGAGTCTGACCAAAGAGGTCCATTTTCTCCCTTTGGCTCATTGCCCCTACCTGCAGTTGCCCCAGGACAGCTCCAGAGCAGCTTGTTCATTTCTTGTTTTTCCCAAGTATGAGTAAAAAGGTCCTCAGCTCCTATTCTGAAAATATCACCTGCAAATACAGGTTAAAAGAGCTTTTATTTCACCTCACAGAAAATGCAGATGCCCCAAAGTATCATGGAAGTCCATGAACAGATAGTGGAAAAAAGCAAGCAAAAAACTTTCAAATAACCCATGAGCTCTCCCTTGAACACAACTGAACCTGGAATCATTTTCTGGGTAATCCCTTAACATTCCAAGAAATCTTTCCCCCCCCCGCCCCACTTTGGTGCACACTGGAAGAAAGAAGGAACAAATGAAAGTTGAGTTCTGATGAGAGTGAGAGAGCAAGCTGGTATTTAAGCTCATTTTTGAAGACCATGGAGAAGGTTGGCGTCACTAACAATAGGTCTGTCCTCTGGAGTCCCAGTTGGCCAAACATCTTAGTTCATTGTGTCCTTTCAGAAAGATATCCTTGGGCATGCTTATCTTTCATGGGGGTAGGTGATAACTCCAGACAAAGCCCCACATTCTATAATCTCATATTGATTGGAGTACTTACCAAATTTATCAGGAGTTCCCCTGCTCAAGTACAATCTATCCCCTTAGAACTATATCTTGTTTTATTAATTTGATGAGCTCAAGCAAAATTTAATATAAAACAAATTCATGTGTCCCTTCATGGTCCAGAATGATCCTTCCCCAAAAATGGCTTAAGCTTTTTATTTAACCAGACTGAGTTCAGTCTTGGAGAAGCCTGTCCTGTGTGAAATGGAGTGAGACTTTTTTTTTTAACTCTGGCTCATTATTCCCTAACCCTGGAGTCCTGGGGAAAATCTTAAATGATGTTTCAATGTGGCTCATGCCTAGTATCTCTCCAAAAGGAATTAGCCAAGGCCTATCTAAAAAAGTCATTCATTGTACAAAGTAGTACATACAATGATCCATTTAATTCCTCCACCAGAAAAAAAATTAAAACAGAAAAGATGATATGTGTTAACACACATGCTACCGATGGAAATGGATATCTTCTCTGTCTTAGAATGTTGCCTGGGGCACCAATATGTCCATTCTTCAGAATCTCTGGTCACTAACACATGCTCAAGGAAAGAAACAGAAAGTCAGAAGTAGCCAGGTTACATTTCACGTTCACCAAGGCACATATTAGCTGATCACCATTGCCACATGCTTCTCAAACAAGATACCATTATCATGGTAGTTGAAAGGGAAAATTCCCTCTCTAGTCATGGAAATACAGGAGAGGTATTGCTGTTCAAAAATTATTAAAATGGATGTTCCAAAAGAAAGTTGGCAGAGGAGCTATTTCCACACCTTTATAGCCCAGCTAGAATCGGTCCATTCTTCTGACTCTCAGTAGCAGATAATCTTCAACTCAACCAGATGTTTTTAATAGTAGCAGTATCATAATAACAATTACTGTCTCCTTTATTAAGTTTTGGTCTGGTTTTTAAGTAGAAATAGTACCAAGGTCAGGAGGAAGTTCTCTACTTGATGAACTTGGATGAGGTCAAGAGAGCAAAACAGGACAACAAATTCTGTCCTCAAATCCATTCTCAATTTCCTTGTCAACTCATTTCTCCTTTTATTAGCAAACCACAGTATAGCAGAGGGAGCCCTTACCAACTGAGTCCCCTACCACTCACAATCCACTTGAAGGGATCATAGGACATAAATAGATTTGCTTCTCAAGCAAGACACCATTATCATGGTAGTTGAAAGGGAAAATTCCCTCTCTAGTCTTGGAAATACAGGAGAGGTATTGCTGTTCAAAAATTATTAAAATGGATGTTCCAAAAGAAAATTGGCAGAGGATCTATTTCCACACCTTTATAGCCCAGCTAGAATCAGTCCATTCTTCTGACTCAGTAGCATATAATCCTCAACTCAACCAGACAGGAATTGCTATGCCATCATAGCAAAGTGTACAGCACGTCCCTTATCATAGAGAGTGTGTCCAGCTCCATGGGAGATTCCCTTTCTGATAAAAATCTATTTTTTATCACACACACACACACACACACACACACACACTATATTCACAAAAAGCTTGGTTTGAAATAAATCAAACCCAACAACCCCAAAAGGAAACAAATAGAAGGGAATGAAGAGGGAATATTATAATGGAAGGATTGAGAGGGTGGCGGTGGGGGTTATATTTACAAACAAGATGTATTTTCTGATCAGGAAGGGAGGGATATAAAGGGGAGAGAAGTTGGGGGTGGGAACTAAGATTGCCTCTTAGAAATTTGAAGAGTAGCTGAAGAAATTGTGGTCTAAAAATGTAATGGAAAATAGTTGTACTATTAAAAGAATTATGGAAAAGATAATTTAGGAGAACCCTGGGTAGTACGAACTGATTCAGAAGGGATTGAGCAGAACTAGGAGAAAATTCATACAGCTGCAACATTGGAAAAATAAAACAACTTTGAAAGACTTAAGAACTCACATCAATGACGACTCATGTCTTCAGAGGCCCTCTGATGGAGTATTTTACTCACCTACTGACAGAATTGAGAGGCAAACATACAGAGACATATATTTTTAAACAAGGACTCTGGGAGGATACATTTTTATTAACCAAGCTTATTTTTTTTTGCAATAATTTTTTCCCCTCTCTCTTGCTTTTTAACTGGATAATGGGGAGAGGAGGCTACAACTGTGGTAACCAAAAAGAAAAAAAGGTCATGTCATTGTATCATTTTTTTTTTTAAAAATGAGCAAAAAGAATTCAGTAAGAAGCACAGATGACGATAGTTTAGAAAGTAATATGTAGACTATATTATTATTATTTTAAAAATAAACGTCTTGAAATTGAGATTTATAGTTCCATATAGAATTTCTTTCATATTCTGCTGTGTATATGGAAATATTCTTTACTGGCAAATCTTAATTTAAAAAAAAATTAATAAAACAAAGATCTAGTTAGCTAATCTGATTTTAATAAGAAAGAGAAAAATCAAATTGTTGGTATCAACAATGAAAAAGGAGAATTCTCAAAAATTGAAGACAAAATGATGGAAACTACAAGAAACTATTTTGCCCAATTATATGCCACCAAAATTAGTAACATGGATGAAGTATACAAAAGGGTAACAAAATGCCTGATTAGCAGAATAAGGACTATGTTATTTAAATAACCCAATCTCCGCAAAATAAGAAGAGTGAGATACAAATTAACTTTTATAGGTGGGGTGGTCAGAGAACCTTAGATGGATCTAGAAGTGAAATTTATAAAGTATACCAAGAAACAGTTACAATATTACATTTGCAGAAATATGAAAAGAAGGGATACATGCTTCTAAACTCTATGATTCAAAAATGGTCTTGGTATCTAAACCAGGAAGAGAGAAAACAGAGAAAGAGCACTATAGACCAAAATTCTGAATGAACATTGATGCAAAATATTATATTAAAATATGAGTAAAAGAATCCAAAAATATATCTATAAGACTATGCACTATAACCAGGTTGGATTTATACCAGGAATCAGGATTTACATTGATTCAATGTAAGGAAAACTATAACATAGCATGTTAATAATGAAAATAATAAAAACCACATGAAAAAATTTATAGATGCCAATTTTTTCTTTACAAAATGCAACATCTGTTTCTGCTAAAAACAAAACAATACCATACTACATACGGCAGGCAGTGTTTATCTAAAATAAAGAACCAATATTATATATAGTGGAGAAAGTCTAGAGGTCTTTTCAATTAGATTGGTGAAAAGCAAGGATATACATTATCACTATTATTATTTTATATCATTTTGGAAGTGCTAGCTATAGCAATAAAACAAGAAGAATAAATTGAAGAAATAATCATAAGCAAAGAAGAAATGAACCTCTTACTTTTTGGAGATAAGAAGATGGTCTATCTAGAAAATCCCAAGGAATTATCTAAAAATAGTAATTGAAACAATTATTAACTTCAGTAAAGTTGTGGGACATAAAATAAATGTGCATGGTATATAAGTGCTTAACATAAAATAATGATATAATATGTAACATAAATTGAATCTACATAATAATCAACATTTCTGTATATTATGAAAGAATCGCAATAGGAAAAGAAAGATGTTGAATTCAGCATAACTGAATTCCTAATTCTTAAAATTCCTAATATGAATAAAATATTTGAGAGTCTATGTCCCAACACACATATACAGAAGGAACTATAGGCATAAAACTGGGAAGCATTTTTTACTGAAAGAAAGACAAATCTAAATAATCGTAGATGTATTAATTGTTCATAGGTAAAATGAGCCAATATAATAATAATAATGATGTTACCTAAAATTAGCTTACATATTCAGTGTATACCAGACTATCAAAGGATTACTTTAGAGACTCAGAACATAAAAGGAAGGAATCCATCTGGAGGAACAAAAGGTCAAGACTCTCAAGGGAAATAATTTTTTGAAGGTAAGAAGGCAGGTGGCATAAAAGTACCTCAAATTATACTACTAAGCAAATTAGTATAAAAACATTTAATACTAATCAAAATATAGAGCAGTTAGTCAGTAGAACAGGTTGGGTAAGCAATACACAGAAGCAAACCAAAGTGAAATTGTTTTTGTCTTGTTTATGAACTTAAATATTTCAATTACTGGGATATTGATCAAACTGTCTGCCAAAAACTTCAGGGAAAACTGGAAAGTAGTCTGGCAGAAATTAGGTTTAGACCAACATTTTACATTTTATCTCAAGATTATCTCCAAAAGGATACATGATGTAGAAGGTCACATCATAAATAAAATTTGGATAGGGGCAAAGTTCTTGAGCAAGAGAGGGACAGAGAGGATCACAAGAGAAAAAAATAGACAATTTTAATCATAGAAAATTAAAACATTTTTCACAAACAAAATGATTAAGTTAAAATTAGAAAGGAGATAATCAACTTAGAATATTATTTGTAGCATGTTACACTAATAAAGGTTTCACATTCTACATATTAAAAGGATTCAAATTTCTAAGAACTAAATTCATTTTCTAATTGATAGTCAAAGAATATGAATAAGCAGTTCTTAAAAGAAATCCAAGGTATCCAAAACTAGGTTAAACAATGTTCAAAATCAGTAATAACTAGAGAAAAGCACATTAAAATAGCTTTGAGGTTTCATACTCACTAGATATGCAAAGACAACAACAACAAAGGTAAATGATAATTGTTAAAAGTATAGAGGAAGGTGGCGGCTACAAAGTAGGGACTTGCTTGAGCTCTCTCCCAGGTCCCTCCAAAAACCTATGAAAATAGCTCTGAACAAATTCTACAGCTGCAGAACTCACAGAATAGCAGAGGGAAGGAGGGCTCCAGCCCAGGACAGCCTGGATGGTTGCTGGGTAAGGTCTATCCCACGAAAATGGGAGCAGAGCTGAGCAGAGCCCAGCTTAGGCTACACCCAGACTAACCAGACTGGGAGCCAGGCAGAATAGGCCTTAGCATCCTGAATCAGTGAGCTGTGGCAGCTACCAGACTTCTCAATCCACCAACACCAAAGACAACAGAGAAGGTTAGTGGGAAAAACTGCAGGGGACAGAGTGAAAGGAGTTCACAGTTCAGCCACCACCCTGGCAGCAGCAAGGGAGGTGCAGCTACAGAACTACAGCTGCAGTTGCTCAGGCCCCAGGCCCACATGGTGGGAGGAATTAAGTGGCAGATCAGAGCTGGAATGCAGAGCCTGCTTGAGATCTGAATCATGGTCTTGGTTGCCGGTTCTTTGGGGAGGAGGTGTGCTGGTGTGGCAGAGCTTGCTGTGTAGAAATAGCTATGAAAACAACAGGACAACCCCTCAAACTTGGAACAAAGTACTCTCTACAAGTAGTCATACCCTGTTGTAATACTCAAGGGTCAAGTAGTTGGCTGGGAACTTGGTCAGGCAGAGAAAACAGACTCAGATTCAGACTCAGACTTTGGAATCTTTCTTTGCTGATAAAGAAGACCAAAACATACAGCCAGAAGAAGTCAACAAAGTCAAGGAGCCTACATCAAAAGCCTCCAAGAAAAATATGAACTGGTCTCAGGCCATAGAAGAGCT
>JAQQSZ010017513.1:0-10783 GCA_028646595.1 Phalanger gymnotis | reverse complement strand
CCTTACCCCGAGACCATCCAGGCAGACCTGGGCTGGAGTCCTGCTTCCCCCTGCCCCTTCGTGGGTTCTGCAGTTCTAGAATTGGTTCAGAGCCATTTTTTCATAGGTTTTTGGAGGGACTTGGTGGGGAGCTCACACCAGTTACTGCTTTCCAGTCGCCATCTTGGCTCCGCCCCCCATGCCTACATTGTTGTCCTCTCTGTAGCCAAATACTTCTCTGCTGTTCCTCCAACAAGACGCTCTACCTCTTGACTTCTGCTCATTTTCCTTGGCTGTCTCCCATGCCTGGAATGCCTTCCCTCCTCGACTCAACCTATCAGCTTCCTTTGGGTTCCACCTAAAAGCCTATTTCTACAAGAATTTTTTTCCTATCCCCTCTTAATTCTAGAATCTTCCCTCTGCCAATTATTTATCCTACAAATAGTTTGTGCATAGTTCTTTATATATCATTAGGCTGTGAGCTCCTTGACAGGCTGCTTTTTTTAAAAACTATCTTTGTATCTCCATCATTTATTTAGTACAATGCTTGATACAGAGTAGGTGCTCTACTGATGTTTATTTATTCAGTTCTAGAGTTCAGAATGAGGGGATGAAGAAAAGTAATTGCTTAAATGCCTCTAGCACTTGACCTCAATTATCTCATTTGAATCTTAAAACAGCACTGCAAGGTAGATACCTTGGCTTTTACCTTCCTAATTTTACAAAAGAGGAAACAGAGACTCTGAGAAGTTCTGTGACTTACACATGGCTGAACACCTAGAATCTGAGGGAGGAGTTTAAGAGATATTCAGTTACCCCTCCACATTGCCTGGGTTAGGGGCATGGAGCCTCGCCCCCCACAATCTGGAAAATCCATGTAAAATTTCCTGATACTTCCTAGCAAAGAAGGAGTCTGAATTATTATGGTATCAAAAGATAAAATATATTGATATTATATGTGACTATACATATATTTTCTGAGTCTCTGTATTTTTTTCTGTGTCATCTACTGGCCTTTGTGTGTAGTCTACAGCTTCTGTAAAATTCCCCCAAAATTCCCACTTAATTTCTTATGCCAACCCATGATATATCGAAACTGTGGTGGGGAAAATCATGCTGGGGAAGGGATAACTGTGTATCTAAAGGGTGTCCTTTCTGTTTCCCCCAGAATGGCAGGAACAGTAAATAAATAATATAATTTTGATGAAAGAAATAGGTAAACATTTAAAATGCAAATAAATTCACTTTGAGTTTTCTGTCATTAGTTTCAGATGCTTTTGATTGAAGTATTTACAATGGTGATCCGTTAGGTGAGGAGGAATATTTCAATACTTTGATTGGTGTATGATGCGAGAGGCTTAGGTACTCCCTTGCACCAATGATACTGCAGCCCAGCCCATGCCTTGTCAGCCTAGGGGAATCTTGTACATGTTGTTTTAAAATTCCTCCATGAAAAATAAAAAACAACAGAGAATCATAGATATAGAATCAGAAGAGGGTCTCAAGAGAGGCAGCATGGTTTTGTGGTGAGAACCACTAGGCTCAGCCTTAGCAGATCTGGATTTAATACTTGGCTTTCACTCTTAAAAGCAAGGTGACCCTGGGCAAGTGACTTCAACTCTTCTCCTTAGCTCATTCACCTGTAAAATGGGAATGATAATACCACCCGTCTCCCATAAATATGGTGGGGAAAGTACGTTGTAAACCTGAAAGCACTACGTGAGTAGGAAGTATTAGTACTAATAATGGAGGAAGCTATCCTTGATTCTTTGGTTTTTACATACAGGAAAAAAATATTTTGAATCCTCTGAGTTTGAGGTGAGGGAGAAACATAACCACTCTTTAGGAAGACAGGATGATGTAGTGGACGAAGCATTAGATTTAGGATTGGGAAGCCTTGGAGTATAAATCCAGACTTGGAAATTTACTGATTGGATGACATGGGGCAGGTCACTTAACCTCTCTGTCTTAGTTTTCCTATCTGGAAAATCGGGATGATAAAGTAATTGCACCTACTTCAGAGGGTTACTCTGAGACTGAAGTGAGGGAATATATGTAAAGCACTTTTCAAACTTAAAAATGATATATAAATGTTAGCTATTATTATTTAGAATGCCAGCCTATAATGACTTCCATATGATGTAAATTCCTTCTATGCATTCATTTAATTTGAATGTCTACAGACTCTTGCTTGTGTGTCCACAGTTTACTAGAACGTATGAAACAAAAGAGCTGATTTGTATAGCTCTTATTGGGCAGAGGTCATCTTAATAGATACGTTTAGAGAATAATGACAAGGACCATGCACACACACACACACACACACGCACGCATACATACATATATTCACAATGACAAAAGTAATAATGACATTTATACATGTATGTATACATGTATTATATATGTATATATCTATCTATCTGTCTGTCTATCTTCATGTTCATGTCTTCCCTGATAGAATGTAAGTTCTTTAAAGTCAGGGGTTGTTTCCTGTTTGTATTCCCAGTGAAAAATGTCTCATATATAGTAGGTGCTTAATAAAGTCTTTTGTTGCTTGCCGTTTTTATTATTGGGAGAATGACTTCTAGCAATGAATTCTGAGGATAATTTCCCTCTCTGGATTGGATTCATCAAAAGCCTTTGGCCCTTCCTCATAACCTGTCTCTCTTTCTGTGTATGTGTGTGTGTGTGTGTGTGTGTGTATAATATACAAATAAACACATGCATATAGTAGACATATGTGTATACATACATATATATACAATACACATATACTCTAGATTCCATGCATCCATATGTGTGTAGATATGTATTATGTATGTATATGAATGTGTATGTGTATTCATTATGGTAACCCATAGCCTTGATTGCCAAGTGACCTAAAGGAATTATTTATCTTTTTTTAAAATTATTTCTTGATAAAATAGAACACTTCTATCAGCTTCTATCCGAGTTGCACGTAGAAAGTATTCTTCATTTGTTTCAAGGTGATTTCATTTCAGTTGTTGAGAAGTGGTTCCTATAGAAACAGTATTAGTATAGAGCATCCTTCAGATAGATTTATTTATTTTTTTCTAACCTATTAACCCTGATGAACACTCACGGTATCTCTGAATTGGAAGGCACATCAGAGGCTCTTAGGCCAACCTGGAGATCCATACCAGGGCACCATCGCAAATATTCACAATGACTCAAACTCTGTCAGCTTCCACACAGTCCCATCACTCTCTTGTCACAGGCTGTCATGGCTGTCACTCCCTCCACTGGCTACAGCGTGACAATCCTATTCAGAAGCTTTTTTAGAATCTTTCTTTCCTTCAAAGCTCAGCAAGAGCCATCTTTTATATGAAACCCGTAATGACCTTTCCTTCCACTTCCTAGAACCTTTGCCCCCAAATAATCTTGTATTTATTTTGTATATGCTAATGTGCATGCATGTATGTTGGTGTTCAGTCATTTTCAGTTGTGTCTGACTCTTCATGACCTTGTATGGGGTTTTCTTGGTAAAGATATTGGAGTGGTTTGCCATTTCCTTTTCCAGCTCATGTTACAGATGAGGAAACCTGGGCAAAGAGAGTGACTTGCCCTGGGTCACACAGCTAATAAGTATTTGAGGCTAGATTTGAACTCATGAAGATGAGTCTTTCTGTTTCTAAGCCCAGTGGTCTCCACACTTATGTATGCATACATGTATATATGTATACACATAAATATTATCTCTTTTGATAAGATATAAACTCCTTGAGGGAAGGGGCTATTTTCTCTTTGTCTTTGTATCTAGAGGAAGAGGAGGAAGAGGAGGAGGAGGAGTTTAATTAGGTGCTTCATTAATGCTTATCTAGAACTCATGTGGTGAAAATGAGTTCTAGAAAAGAAGTCTAGACAGTTTCCTGCTCTGGATTGGACACATCGAAAGCCTTTGGCCCTCTCCTATAATCTATCTTTGTTATCAGATTGAAGCATCAAGCAATTATTGCCGATTAACAGTCCCAAAGTCATTAGTCAATGGAGCAAGTTGTGTTTTATTGGCATCATATAGACGTGAGGGCTCCATAAAAGCTCAAAGTTATTTGGCTGGAATAAGCTTATTTACAATGATAGTTGCTATAGTCATCAGAGAAATGTGTTTAAATCTTGTTAACTGAAAAGAACTCCAAATTTAGTACTTAATGGGAAATTAGTATAGAGTGATTTTAGGTGTAATGCAATTGATAGAAAGCTGGTCTTGCAGTTGGAAGACATGAATTTAAATTCTGCATTAGATGCTTAATAGCCATGTGACCCCCAAGCAAATTATTTAACTATTCTCAGCCTTATTTTCCTCATCTGTAAAATGGGCACAAAAATAGGACCTACCTCACAGGGCTGTTGGGGGGGACAAATAAGATGATGATGATGATGATGATGATGATGATGATGACAGCAATCATTTGTATAGCATGTTTGCTAAGTTTTTTTAATAGCTCATTTAAGCCTCACAGCAACCTTGGGAGGGAGTTGCTATTATTATCCTTATTTTACAGATGAGGAAACTGAGACAAATACAGGTTAAGTGACTGGTTTAGGTTCACAAAGCTAGAAAATATGACAGAATAGATTTGGACTCAGGTATTCCAGACTCCACTGTGTTACCTAAATGCAAGCACCGTAAAAACCTTGAAGTGTTATGTAAATGCTGGCTGTTATTATTGTTTCAGAAATGTTGGATTAGATGGCTTGACTTCAATGTTCCTCATAATTCTAAATTTATGATAGCATGAAAATGAGGATAAAGTGTTACTAGCCTGGATCCATGATTACTTGGCATGGGGAAGTAGTGGTATAGAAACTGGCTGCATCACTTCCTATCAACTTTTGGTAACGTTCTCTTAGAGGGTGACCCGTAAGCGTGGAGAGGTTAAAGGACTTCCTCTTGCTCAGTCAGCTGGCATGTGTCAGAGTTAGGTCTTTCTGCTTCTAAGATTGGCACTCTATTAACTATGGGACATGGCAGTTTCTGGAATAAATATAGTACACACACACACACACACACTTTGGAAGGAAAGTGACTTAAGGATGTTATGATGTGGAAATGAGGAAGGAGCACACTTCAGATATATTCAGGGCCCCTTACAGAATGGCATGGAGAGTACAAATGGAATGTCACATATGGGGACCATCTAGCAGGCCAGCTCAATTGGAACAGCATGTATGAAGTTTTGCTAGTCATCGATGTTTGAGCATGACTGAGTTGGATCCTTCCCCGAGATCAAGTCCAGATAAAGTTAGGAAGAAGAATTCTGGTCAAGATTATACTTCATAATTTTGCCTAAGATCTTCCTTTTGGAAATAATTTCCTTACTACCTCCACCTTTGACTCTTTCACAAATGGAGGAATATTCTTAACACAGATTGAATAAGTGTCGCCGCTCATTATAAATCATTCTTGTTATTTAGACAATGCTAACAATGTTAGAAGAGCAACAAGGCTCAGTGGAAAGAACCATGGACTGGAAATCAGAAGCTTCCTGAATTTGAGTTGCAGATTTGTCATTTACCCCCATGTGACCTTGGGCGGGTCATAGCATCACAAAGTTTTAGAACTGAAAAAGGCCTACAGGAAGCATCTCCTCCCTAAGCATAGCGATCTCCCTCTATAGCAGATCTAGTAAATGCTCATCCAGCTTTTGTTTAATGAGCAGCAGGGAATAAATAATGATTATTCTTTTGGATTTGGATGTCTAATTAAGTTCTTAAGTCATCCAGAAAAGCATTCAGTGAATTAAAAATCTCCAGTTGGAAGCCACATAACTATTTGGGATCTAACACAAATTGTATTGAGATAATTTTTTTCAGAAATAAAATAACAAAAAATTGGATGAACATACGAGTAAATGTTTGGACTGTACTAAAGTGATAATATGATGAAATAAAGGGGAATAGGTAGAGGCTTGGAGTTAGCAGACATCAAACTATAATATAAAGAAGTGTTATCAGAACCAAGTAAAACTGGGCAAAAAGAGAAAAGTACGAACAGTAGAAAAAGCATAAAGAATGAGAAGAAAAGATATGACTTACAGAAAAAATTCTTTTTGTTAATTATCTCTGATAAATATTTGACATCTCAAATCACAGAGGGCATTTCCAAAGGCACCTGACTGTGGCTCAGCTATCGTATCAACCTATTTTTTACTATCTGCATCTTTTTGATGAGTCCTTTTAGCAAAGTAGACTAGACATTCCTTTGTTATCTCACTTTCTTATCTGGGGTATCTCCTCCCTAGTTGCCATTTCTGTTCTTTCTTTCCAGGTCCAAAGCTATTTTTTTTAAAATAACAAAACACTCCTAAGTCTCAGGTTTTTTTGTGTATGTGTGCTGTGTGTGTGTGTGTGTGTGTGTGTGTGAAATAGGTATAATTGTATGTGCACCATCTACTTCATTTGGATACAGAGGAGATCAAATTAGATAATGTGTATAAAATGCTCTACAATCTTGAAGAGCCATGTAAATGTGAGTTATTTTTTATCACCACCACATAAAAACCATGTAGACCACCAAAGAGATGAAGTTCAAAAAAATTTCATGAGATATGCATTAGCATTTTCTAGCTTCTTCATGAGCATCACCTAACTGAGGTTCATTGATGTTTTGTACCTCTGATCATTTTCCAATTATCTTAACTATCCCCATGAGCGAGGCCATAAACCAAGGACACTTTTCATGCTGCTGACTAAAGAGTCATATATTGAAGGTAATAATAATCTAATCATGAGGACCACCATCATTCACACTAAATATTTGGAGAAGATTTTTAAGGAATGAAATGTAAAAAAAAGAAATTTTGCAGTTATAAAAACATCAACAAATAATTTAAGTCCAAGACACCACAAGCTTAATCTCTCCACTACAGGGCTTACCTACTTCAAAGACAAAGTTTTGTGACATGAATGCTGCTGGAAAGGGTCCCCATGCTTAATAAAAAAAAAAAACAAAAACAAATAATTCCTTTTTTTTGGAAGAGCCTTTTACTCTAAAAAAGCAGGACAATTGATCTGTGAGACAGAAAAGCAACAGCTGTTGCCAGTAACCCTCATGAGACCACCAGCTTGTCCCCTCCCCTGGGGCTCCCTGTGGCCAGCTGATAAGAGCATAGCTGTTACTTATGGTGCTGCAAACCGTCTGTATGGAGGAGAAGGAAAGCAATGGACACAGGGAAAATTTCTATGCAGGACTGGGAATTCTGATTCCTAGGTGGCTTTTCCTTTTTGCGTTTGGATTATTTCCTTTGTGAATTCCTTTGAGCAGAGTCCCAAGGCAATGAGCTGTACTACAGATTGCTAGATTTCTAATGATAATGAGTGAGCAATGATGGTAACATACCACAAAGTCAATGACAGCTATATCTTTAATGGCACCTTCTGAGCCATTCCCTCAGGCTTGTCTCTGTCAGAGGTCATAGACCCTGCCACAGTCCATAGTACTAGAAATTTCCCCATTGGAGTAGGTGGCTCTAAACTGTTGGTGGCTGGAGAGCAGAAAGAAGATACAGGACATCCTGAGGGATGTGTAACTAGAGTGAATGATGGACCTAGCAAATCACATGAATGATTTTAAAGAGGAAATTCCCCTACTTCACAATTTAGCTTAGTGTTGGCCCCATTCCACAGACTAATCCTCTGCTCCAAGTTATGGGAAATAGGCACTAATTACTAGCAGCAATTGCCCCCTCTTGTGACATGTTCTCTGGGTCAGTTTATCACTCCTGGATAATTGAGCAGCTGGTGCACTTAGTAGTCACAATGCAACTGATAAATACTTTAGAAAGATTAATTTTATGTCTCTCTATCCCTAAAGGAGTAGGAGAGAGTGACAGTGAGTTTTCCAAACACAGATTAGCCTAGAAAAATGAGATTAAAGTGTCAGGGGCACTTGTGGGCAGAATGATGGACTTGGAGTCAGGAAGACCTGAGTTCAAATATAGCCTCAGAGACATCTTGGTTGTGTCACTCTGTGCAAGTCACTTAACCCCCTTAGTTTCCTCATCTGTAAACAGAGACCATAATACCTCCCAGTGTTGTGAGGATTAAATGAAATAATATTTGTAAGTGATTTGTAAACCTTAAAGTATTATATAAATGCTAGCTATTCTTATGGCATGTATCTAGGTTGACATAAACTGACTGCAAAAAGTGAAAATATATTAAAAAAATCCAGATAACCTGGGAGGTGTTTTAGGGTCCTTTTTTTAGGAGGGGAGAGGGCCTGAACAATGACATGAAGTCAATGTTATTCCATTATTGGAGGTGTTCAAGAAAAGACCATTTACTGACTTTGGGGGTTTTGTAGAGGGGCTTTATATACGTGATAGGCAGTTGGATTAGATGATCTCTAAGATCCTATCTCTTCCAACTTTAACATTTGTCGATCACTATTGACATCCTTAGGATTCAGAAGGACCATTCTAAGATTGAAAGCAGAGAATAAGAGTAGTGTGCTGGAAAGAACAATGGGTAGAGACTTATGAGAAATTGGTTCTAGTCTTAATTTGAACATGAGCTAGTTATGTATTCTCAGCAATATTGTTTTACCCCTCTGGGTCTTGCTTTTTTTATCCATAAAATGTAGGAGTTAGGCTAGTTTGGGATTTCTTAATCTGGGGGTGTGTGAACTTTTTAAAAAAATATATTTGGTTAGCTGCATTTCAGTATAATTGGTTTGTTTTTTTAAAAAAAACCAAACTCTTCTAATTTTTTTTTGCATTTAAAAGCATTATTCTGAGAAGTCTATAGGCTTCACCAGAGTGCCAAAGGGTTACATGACATGCTCCCCAAAAGGTTTAAGAACCTCTGGCTATATTCTAAGATCTCTTCCAGCTTAGTCATTCTTTGATCCTACTCTGTCCTAAAGGAGGCCCTACAGAGATGGTCATGTGTAAGACAATCCAAACTGAAAAATAATGCAGGTAATAATAATGCAACTAGTGTGTGTGTCACTGGGGGATCTCTATTACAATGAAGGCAGTGAGTTTTCTGACTTAGATGTATAAGAAATTAACTTTTTTTAAAAACTGTCATATTAATTCCCAGCATTTGACTGTGGCAGGCTTTTGTTACTGGAAGGAGCTTGGGGCTATTAAAAGTTCTGTACAATTTTGAAAAAGCAGTCCAGACCATTTTGCTCTTTCTGTTCCGCTCTGTCACACCTGTTCGAGTGATATACAATGATGGGTTAGCACTATGGGATGTCTTTACAATGTATTTATCACAGTCTGGAAAATAGACGTTCTTCATCTACTATTTTCCTGTGTGCTTGTTATACTAGACTAGATTATGAGTGATTATGCATTTTATTGAAAGAGGTTCAATAATGTACTAGATACAGATGTTTTTAATCTAAGGGCCATGCATTAAAAATCCCTATATTTCAAAATGACTAGTTTCCTTTATATTCCTATATATTTTATAAAAATGCATTCAAAAGCATTATTCTTCGAAGGGGCCTATGGGCTTCAACAGACTGCCAAAGGGCTTCTCAATAGGAAAAAAAAACAGCAAAAACATAAACAAATATTAGGAAGCTCTCAAAAGGAGAGCTAAAGAAAGCTTGTTGGGTAGACTTCTCTCCCGACCTCACTCCCCCAACCCTTCTGTTCCCATAGAAGATTTTCAGGAGGTCATGGACGATAATCATACTGGATCAGATGGGGTAGAGGAATAAACAAAGTTGCATATGTTTTGGGGCATGAAAAATGAAAAATAAGGAAGAGTAAAGATAACCACAAAGTTACAAACATGGAAAACTAGATAAATGGTAGTAATACAGCTAGAAACAGTGAAGTTTGAAGAATGAACAGGCTTTTACAGACTCACAGAATCTCATATTGAGAAGGTCACCTCACCTAACCTGATTCTGAATAGTAATCGTATCTACAATAACCTTAAATAGTGGTCATCCAGCCTTTACTTGTTGATACTGTATCCCTGGCCATTATAGCTGCTACTTCTCTTATATCACCTGACATACTGGGTCATGAGAAATAGTCATACTCCTTATGTCTCATTGCCACTTTAAGACTATTCACTTGAGGGGGCAGAGCCAATATGGCAGCTGGAAAGCAGAGACTAGTGTGAGCTCCCTGCCAAGTCCCTCCAAAAACCTATAAAAAATGGCTCTGAACCAATTCTAGAACTGCAGAACCCACAAGGTAGCGGAAGGAAACAGGGCTCTAGCCTAGGACATCTGGATAGTCTCGGGGTATGGTCTATCCCCCACAGAGCTGGGAGCAGAGGGGAGCGGAGCTGAGCAGAGCAGAGCCTAGTGTGGGTGGCGTGGACCAACCAGACCAGGAGCCAGGTGGAGCGTGCCCTAGTGCCCTGAATCAGTGAGCTGCCGCACTTACCATACTTCTCAACCCACAAACACCAAAGACAACAGAGTAGGTTAGTGGGAAAAGCTGCTAGGGACTGGGATAGAGTTTGTGGTTCAGCCACCGCCCCAGGGGCAGCTGAGGTGGGGCAGCTACAGAACTATAGTTGCAGTTGCTTCTGGCCCCAGGCCCACCTGGTGGGAGGAATTAAGTGGCAGATCAGAGCAGGAGTGAAGAGCCTGCTGCAGATCTAAGTCCAGTCCAGGTTGGGGGTTCTTGGGGAAGGAGGAGTGCTGGTGAGGCAGCACATCCTCCCAAGCTTGGAACATAGAACTCTTTAGTCTATAAGCAGTCACACCCCACTGAAAAACTCAAGGGTCAAGTAAGTTGGCTGGGAACGCACCCAGATTCAGTCTCAGACTCTGGAATCCTTCTTTGGTGACAAAGACAACCAAAAC
>JAQQSZ010017512.1:0-10783 GCA_028646595.1 Phalanger gymnotis | reverse complement strand
TTTTTTTTTCAACATGGCTAATATGTTAATATGTTTTGCCTGGCATTACATGTGTAATTTATATCAGATTGCTTAAGAATCTGAAACTCAACATGTTTTAAAATGTAAATGACTTATTTTATTTGAAATTGGGAAATATTTAATAAAATAAATAAAAATATATATTTAGAAAAGAAATTCTTTTATTTATTTTTTTATTTATTTGTTTTTATTTTATTTTTATAAGATTGAGTTATTTCAAATTTTATTTTTATTCTGCTAATCTGATTAATTTATATCTTATAAATATTAATTTCATTCATCTGTTTATTGAAATATAATTGAGCTAGCTATTTCTATTTTCCCCATTTCCTCTTTATTTGTTGCAATTTTTCTTTTTTAACTTATGCAACTTTTTCTCTCTTTTTATCATATAAGTTAAAGGTTTATCCATTTCATTGCCTCCCCCAAAAAATCTTCTATTCAATGTTGTTGTTGTTATTGTTTAAATGCTATTCATCCCTCCTTTAATGTTCAGAGTTTTTTGTGTTTGGTTGGGATTTTTGATTTGTTACATTTCTATTTTTTGTAGTTGGTTACATAATTCATTTATTTGTTGTTTCTCTCTTACTGCAAGCATTTTGAATCTTTCCCAAAAGTTTTGTTATGTAGCCTCATTGCCATTATTATATTTAATGAAATTGTCTATTTTTTCTTTGTTTCTATGACTCACTAATTCTTTAGGACTAAAGTATCCTGTCACCATTTAAGTTTATATATTTTCTTTAAATGTCATGTTGATTATATTTATTGTATGATGATCAGTAAAGTATGTGTTTAATATTATTTTTCCTTTCTTGGCATTTGTTTGTAAGGTTTTTCCTCTCACAGTAGATGGTCAGCATCTATAAAGATGCCATGAACAACTTAGATTTATGTATATATTTTCTATTCCCATTCAGTAATCACATAAAAGTTGTATCTAATTTTCATAAAATTCTGTTCAGTTCTTTAACTTCCTATTTATTAATATTTTTGTTCCATTTGTCTAAGTTTGTAGGATACACATTGAAATGCCCAACCATTAAAATTTTGCTAGCTATTTCTCTTTCTAATTCTACTACCTTTTCCTTTAAGCACTTCTATGATGTGGATAAAGAAAATTAATGAAGTTACAGTTAGAAGGGAAATAGTGACCTGAGGGAAAAACAATCTTTGCAGCAAATTTCTCTGATATATGTATGGTGTCCAAAATATGTAAGGAATTGGCACAAATATGGGAGTACAAGAGCCATTCCCTATTGATAAATGCTTAAAATATATAAGCAGACTTCTCAAAAGATGAGAGGCATACTGTCAACAACCATATAAAATGCTTTTATTCATTAAAAATAAGACAAATTCAAATTAAAACAATTCTGAGATTCTACCTTGTATCCATCACATTGGCAAAAGTGACAAAAAAAAGAAAAGTCATAATTGATCGAGAAGCTATGAGAAGGCAATCACAATTATCCACTGTTAGTAGAACTTTGAAAAGATTCAAACATTTTGGAAACCAATTTGGTACTATACACCAAAATAATTATCTAATTATGCAGAATTTTATTATCATTGCAGCAAAGCTCTGGAAGTAAGGTGGTGACCATCAATTGGCAAATGAATAAACTATGGTATAAGAATTAAATTAAATATTACTGCACTATAAGAAATGAAAAAGCAGAGTGGCTCAGAAATAACTTAGGAAGACTTTTATGAACTGATGAAGATAGAAGTGAGCAGAACCAAGAGAATCATTTATGCCCTGATTACAGCATTGTAAAACAAAACAAAAATAAAACATAAAACTTTGAAAGACTTAAAAGCTACAATCAATATTTGACTAATTATGACCACAAAAGACTGACAATGAATAATCTTTTGCATTTCTTGATAGAGAGTTAATAAATTAAATATGTAGAATGAGATGCATGTTCAGGCATAGCCAATAATTAGATTTCTTTTATATAACTATGTATATTTATAAGGGAAGACTTAATTTTTTTAGGGGGAAGGGATGGAAATTTGGAGAGAATTTAGCCCAGACTAAAACCAAAGGAAGAAAAGATTGTCAATAATTTTAAGAAATAAATCAGAGATCAAAAGGAAGTTCATAAAAGGACACATGAAAGCAAGATGATGTTGGAATTACTTTGCTAAATTTCAATTATTTTTTGAAAGTTGTACATAATTTTTTTTAAATCTCTCCATATTGTAAAGGAAGTTCAGAATCTCATCAGAATGCCTCTTTCTGTTTTTCTATAAATATTGAAAAGCTCAGGGTATTTTTCTTTATTAAATTTTTAATAAAAAGGAAAACTTATTTCAAAAGATCAAAATATTTTAGGCATTGTCGCAATTAAAAATAAATTCTTCATATATAGTTAATGATAAAACAACACCTTTACTGGGGAGGTGACTTTAGACTATTTTTTTGGATTCTATCCTTCATCCTTGAGATAAGACCAAGACAGCAAACCTAGGTAAATACATGCCACTTCCATTCCTTTTTGGAACGCATTTACAACCTTCTATTTCTATTGAGTGCATTACTTTACACAGACAGCATATGTGAAACTGGTCAAGCTTCTTGGTATGATGAAATCTTATATTAGAATCACATTGGGTCCCAGTTCAAGTCGACACTTTAAAGTAGAATGAACATGACGTTGATTAATATTCCTGAAGATATCCATGATAAATTGTCAGATGTTTCATCTGCAGGAGGGGATATTTAGCTGATTCTGATTTGCCAACAAAATGCTGAGGAATGAGCATTTCCATAAGGATGCTTTTCTCTCCACATAGAGGGATTTTTTTTTTTCCTAAAAGAGGCTGACCTGTCATCTAGGCCATCCCACATGAACTTCTTTTGTGAAAGTTTGTGTCTATGCTGTTGAAAAGATTCTCTATTTTGCTTACACCTTCACTCTTCTGAGACACATGCTTTAATTAATAGATAAGAACTAGATAGATAAGTGGAATATTAATACTTTGCATGCCAATAAGTACTGCTAATGTGATTTTAGAAATGCTTGGAAGTAATTTACTTTCCCAAGAAGAGTAAACATAGCCCTGAAATCTTATTTAAATTATTGCTTAGCAAACTGTTTTTGCAATAAGGACAAGGTAATCTTCAGCCTAGCCCGTTTCTAAATTAACACAAACTCTCTCTCCATTAGAAAGAAAGCCAAATCATGATTCACTGTAGTGAATGATTGATTTCCTGACTTGAATTCCTAGGATAAAGGGGGATGATGCCAAGTAATACTATTATGATATTGTTGATGTTAAATTCAGCTACTAGTTAACCAATCACTGTCATTAATGGAAAACCAGAGCAGGTGGGTTGCACAATGAAGAGAGTACCCAGTCTAGAGTCAGGAAGGCCTAAGTTCAAATCTGGACCCAGACACTTACTACCTGTGTGTGACTCTGGGCAAATCACTTAACCTTGTTTCCCTCAGTTTCCTCATCTGTAAAATGAGCTGGAGAAGGAAATGGCAAACCACTCCACTATCTTTTCCAAGAAAATCTCAAATGGGGTCACAAAGAGTTGGAAATGACTAAAATAACTAAACAACAATAAAAATGGAAAACCTATATTCAAATTATGAAAGCACCAGGACAATGAGAACTATAACATAGTAGCATAGAAGCAGGAACATATACTTCCAGAAACAAGAGGGAGTCTCCTGCAAAATCCAATACCTTCTGGTATCAGTGGCTTTGTTCATATGGAAAGTTACTCGACTCAACTAGGGCAGTCTCTTACTTGGATTTCTCTAAGAGATAGCCTAGAGAATCATATTGATCATGTGGTTACAAATAAAGAAGTTTCACTGGCCAGCCAAGTTCAGGTAGAAATTTATCTGGGAGAAAAGAAGAAAGCACTTATTAAGCACCTACTATATGATGAGCATTGTGCTAAGCATTTTACAAATATTTTATTTGATTCTCACAACAACCCTGAGATTTAGGTGCTATTATGAGCTCCACTTTACATTTGAGGAAATTAGGGCAAACAGATGTTAAGTTACTTGCCTGGGGTCACATAGCTAGTAAGTTTCTGAGTCTAGATTTGAACTCAGGTGTTTCTGACTTCAGGACCAATTCTCTATCCACTCTGCCACTTATTTGCAGTGAGTAGGTGGCAGAGTAGTATAGTTCTACTAACTGTATATAGAGAGTGATCTCTACCATACCTAGAAACCAGAGATACCCTTGGTTCAACCTGTCTTTCCATACAAAGTTGAGTAAATCCCCTGTCTCCTACAATCACGAAGCAAGTTTCAAAGAGAGTTGAAGAAGAAGAAGGAGAAGAAGAAGAAGAAGAATGAGGAGGAGGAGGAAGAGGAGGAAGAAAGAAGAGGAAAAGGAAGAAGAAAGAGTTATATCTGTTTATGGTTAGGATGATTTAATTTCAGAAATTGCTTTACCTTCCTGAAGTTTTTTTATGGAAGAAAAATCTTCATTGTTAATTATAATTATTATATGATGATTTATATTACTAACAATAAACAACTCCTATTTACATGGTGCTTTAAAGTCTGCAATATGCTTTCTTCACAATATAATGGTATAAGTAGCACCGTTTTTCTCTCTCCTCAGGATATGATCCTGAGGCTCCTAGAGGTGAAGTGCCTAACTCAGGGTCACGCTTCACTCTAAAACCACTTACTGATGTGAACGAGAAATAAACACTCCCCCTTCCACAGGGAAATGTCCATTATAGTATTATTTCTGACAGCTTTACCAGTTCATCGATTGAGGAATCCTATGCACTTCTATTTGGTGCAACTGTGACTTCTTCCTGGTGTTTGACATGGCATCTGGTAATGATTGCTTGCTTCTTTTTGCTCCTCCACCTTTAAGGTTATTCCCATTTTTCCTTTTGTCTCTGTCATCTGGAATTACTTTATCATATACTGAAGACAATTGAGGGTATCCATTTCATAGTAATAACCAATAGCAGCAATAACTATAATAAAAAGAGTAATAACAAAGGGCAACGATGATGATCTTTGTTTGATCATTAAATTAATCATTCCCAGCAATTGGACTATGATGTTTGTGAGACTTAACCAAGAAAAATGGGGAGAGGAGTTGAGGTTGATAGTCATTAGATTATCAAGATCATTAGTCTATATGTGTGACTGTTAATATACTTTTAGGGTTTTCTTTCTAAATCCTTATTTCCAAGGTTTTATAACTTGGCCATAAAAGATTCAGTGTAGACTGAGATTTGCTATAAAAGGCCTCAGGCAAAAGAACACATTCAGCCTGTTCTGGCTTGCAGTATTAAAGGACGACAAAAATAAACTCCAATCATTCAAAAATGGCTTTGTTCAAAAACGACGTCTTACAAAGCAGTCATTCTTCAGGTGTCTCTTCTGCTACCCATAGTGGAGTTAGAGCCATCCATCATGGAGACTGAAGTGTTGATCAAGGGCAGAATGCACCCTCAATGTCAACTCGTCATGGCTGCTATTTGAGAGAAAAAAAGTTATTTAAAGCATCCCTTTTCAACTCTACCATATCAACTGCCATTTAAGTGACCTCAATTTTGAGATTGTCTTAATTTTTATTTCACTTGACACCCACCCTCCAAAAATATTTCATTTGCAAAGTTTTTTTTTTAATTCATGGTAATTTAAAATAATTTGATGTTTTACCCTGGCCATATCTTTTCCAAACTGCCCAGCTACTGCCATTGCTACTGCTACACTTTCCGAACTAGATCTCCAGAGACACACATCCTGAAGAAGCTACGCCATTCAGCTTGAGAACTCCCACCTTGGGACTGTGCTGTTGTGATCAATAAGAGTCCTTTGGTTTATGACTATGCTTCCCCATAGCCATCTTCCTGCTAGCCACTCTTTTCCACTTCTTGCTCTGAGAATGGTAGGCAAATCGACACCACTACTGTTTCTGCAACCAAAACACTTGTCCTGAGTCCTTGCACCCTATATTCATGGCCTCCTCCCATTAATAAATTTAATCTACTCAAAAACAGAAATTGTCTCTTTTTTGTGTCTGTACCCTTGATACAGTGCATTTGTCAGTGTATGATAGACAAGTGCTTAATAAATGGTCTTCTTCCTATATACATACACAGAAACATGTACAATACACAAACACTCATTCTTCTGCTGTTTTGATTAGTAGATTTCTAACTAAAAAAAAAAATAAGTGTCATAGATAGCTAGCCATCTGCCCTAGCCTCTGGGCAGGACTCTCAAAGATTCACTGATGATTTTAGACAAGTCAGCATTATTACTAAGCATTAAATCTGGCAAAAAAAAATTTTTTTTCAGAAATTCTAAAGAACATCTATGCAGGAGGGGAGAACCTGTGGCCTCAAGGCCACATGTGGCTTTCTAGGTCCTTAGGTGCAACCTTTTGACTGAGTCCAAGTTTTACAGAACAAATCCTTTTATTAAAGGGAATTGTTCTGTGAAGTTTGGATTCAGTCAAAGGGCTGCGCTGGAGGACCTGGAAGGCCTCATGCGACCCCAAGGCCACAGGTTCCCCACCCCTGACATAGACATTTCTGGAAAAGTATGATGGGCTTTTACATATACACCAGAAAATATATCCTCAAAACAATGTGGAAGAGGAGGAAAAAGAAGATGACCAGGAAAAGGAAAAGGCAGTACCACAATCATGACAAGTGCATTAAGTTTGGAGTCAGAGGACATGTTTATTAGTTCAATTCTCTGGGCCTTCATTTCTTTATCTATAAAATGAGATGGTTAGACTTTTAAGTTGCTTCCAGTTTGAAAGGGATGATAAATATGATTATGACAATGATGACAAAGTAGATATCTGAATATGGATAAAAAAATTACCACACACCCCCTAAATCAAATAAAAACAAAGCAGTGCTTCTCAGACCTCCTCACTGAACAAGTGCTTACTACATAATCAGTCAAATAAGAATGATAAGTGGTCTGTGTTCATAGAATAAGAAGCCTAGTACATTAGCATTGAAAAGATACAGTCAAACCCTTTTTGATAATAGCTGCCAAAAGCAGAGAGAATCCTAGGTACTAAAAGTCATAGAGAAGAGAATACAAATCAAGGCTTTTCTCCTCTCTTCTCATTTTAGAGATGAGGAAGCTGAATCTGAGAGAGGGAAAATGACTTGTCCAGGGTCACACAACATATAAGTATCTGAAATAGGATTCAAATTTAGTGTTTTTTTTTCTTTTCTGACTCCAAATCCAACCTCCCAGTGGAGTATAACTGTAGTTATAAATTAAATTACTGAGTTCTATTGTGTTTTTTTTTACTTTCAGTCAATGTGTGCTTGTGAGGATTTTGTCTTTAGCATTTACGTTAGGTATAAGAAAATTAATACCTGTTTCATACCTGACCCATATTATGCATTGCGTATCTTTCTATTTCTATACTAAATATCTTTCTATTTCCCTCACTTTGGTGAGATTCAGACAAGAGCCCAAACCTAAATCCTATGCAACTTTTTCCTGGGAAACTAGAATGGAGGAACTTAATAAGACAAATAAGGGAAGAAAAAAATGCCTAGCCCCTCTCATTTGAAGTCAAGCTCCTCCAGGTCTTAAAGCATGTCCAGTTTTTATGGTTCTAGTAAGAAGATTTCTCCCACCCCTCTTTGGTGGAGAGGTAGAATAAGGTGTCCCTGGGCTCAGCAATGGTTTATTATTGTTAGGCATAGGTAATTAGATATCCCTTAAGTATTGACTAATGTCTAAGGTCCCTTGATGATCAAATCTAAGCCTTCTGAATTTTTTTTTGTTTGTACAAGATTTCTCTATTTAAAGCCAAGAAAAAAGTGAGTAGCATGTTCATCCTTATTAAAAAAAAAATTCAAAAATGCACGATGAGCTGTTTGACTGAATACACACCTGAGCATGAGTTTCAAAGTGAACAAAGCCTACTCCAGCTGATGCTACATCTGCTGACTTTTCTTTCATTAGCAGTTGTCACTAACATGCATATTTTGGGCTTTCGGTCAAGAGGGCATGATCTGGATTATTCTGACAGCAAGGACAGAAAAAGGGAGGAAAGGAAGAATGAAAGTTTCATGCTGTAAAACCTGAACAAAAGCCCAGTGCGAGACTTGGTCATTCATCAATGCCAAATGGTACTGTAAATGGGGCCTGGAGAAACTTAAACCTAGACAGAAAAAAAGAGAGCTCTGTAAGGCATGATGAATAAAATGGAAGATGCCTATGCTGCTTAAAATGCAATTTGCTCCAGTCCTATTCCAGTGGGTAAAAGGATCATTGCCTTTTAACCTACCATATCAGCACTGGGAATTCAATCCTGCAGGTAGACCTGTCTTCTATTGATATACCTAATCTGAAATGATCACCACTCAATGAACAGCTCATTCTTTGTGCTTTTCCAAGCCCTGCAGGGCTGATTCAAATGGGCAGCATTTATTGACTTAAAAGAGAGATGCTGGATCCTACCAAGGGCCTTTAAAAAATCATGCAAAATTGGCCAAAGGTGAATTATCAAATAATCGTTGCCAAATTCAGAGAGAAACAAATTTCCCTGGACTTATTCTAGCTCACTATTTATTCAGAGTGTAACTTCTACCAATTTTTAAAATGTATTCATTCATTCAACAAAGATCCACAAAACATTGACTATACATGCATATCACTTTTCCATTAAGGCTGATTATAGCCCATCCTTACCTTCTTACCCGATATGACTCTTCTCCATATTCCCCCATAAACCCTCCATAACTGGATCCAAACAACATTCTGAGAACTTTTCTCTAGTTATCTTGACTTTGCACAGAAAACAGTAGAGTGCACAGACTGTCCATTACCTCCTTGCTCTTACTAAGTGACCAGTTCACTTTTTCTTGTCAAAATCTCTCAAATGAGACCTCTTCTTCACACAATTCTTGGCTGGGTATATATCACAGTCTATCTGTACCTACCTTGCCTAATTCAATTTGTTTTGGTTGACAAGGAAGTTTAATTCTTAGGAGCCCATACTCTTTCATAGATCATAAATATACAAATGAAATGAGGGAATACTAAAACCTTGGGGGAATAATTTTGGGCTTTCTTATTAACAAGAAGAAAAATTCAAGAAAGACTCCTAATAACTTTTGACTTACATGTCTACTTTCCTATCTTTACAAAATTTTCATAAGAAAATCTAGACACACATTGAAAGTATCCTTGATGAAAGTATTAGACAGGAATAGATGAGATTTTGCAAGCAATATTTTATGGCAAATCCATTTCTTTTATAGTCAACCAGTTAATTGAAAGGTGTCAAATATGGAAGATCCCACAGTCATGTTTTTATTGGTTGATTTTTTTTTAACCTCAAAGACACATCTGATTCAGTAGAACAAAGTCCTTAAAGGTTCTACTTTAACAGAGTAGAAGGGATACAAAGGTAAATAAGACATTCTGCGTCCTCAAGAACATGACACTCTAGGGAGGATAAGACATATATAACACTTCCTACTTTATGTGGGTCTTTTGAAGAAAGTACTTTAAAAATGTGAATAACAATTTTTTGCAAGATAGACTGTTTTACAAGACAGAATATGATAAGAGCCAAGATGATGGTGTGAAAACAGGGACTTGCTTGAGCTCTCCCCCAAATCACTCCAAACACCTGTAGAAAAATGACTCTAAACAAATTCTAGAGATACAGAACTCACAAAATGACAGAGTGAAAAAAGTCTCCAGTCCAAGACAGTCTGAATGGTTGCTGGGAAGGTTCTATCACTCCATGCTGGGAGCAGAGCGCAGCCCAGTGTGGGCCACTGGGACAGACCAGGCTGGAGTGGACCAGGTGGAGCAGGGCTCAGGACACTGAATCACTAGAAGCTGTGGAGGTTTCCAAACTTCTTAACCCACAAACGACAAAGATAACGTAGCAGGTCATTGGGGAAAACTGTTGGACCTGGTGAGAGAGGGGTGAAATTAGGCCCCAGCCCCAAGGTGGTGGAGGTGGCTACTGTGGCAACAGTGGCAGAAGCAGCAGCCTCACAGGCTGCTTCTGGAGCTCCAGGCCCACAGATTGTGTGGGGAATTAGATGGCTGATTAGAGAGGGGGTGTCAGTATCTCTTTGCTGGCACTGAGGCAATTCCCTTGCTTTGCCCTGCTTGGATCTGGGTCACAGTCCTGGTTGCTGGCCCTTGGGGGAAGAGAAGCTCTGGAGTGGCAGAGCCTGTGGTGGCTATGAAGAGGGAGTCCTCCTGGCAGTTACATGGCAGAAAGGAATGCATGCACTCACAGACTGGAGCACAGACCAGGAGAGGAGTATCCTACCACATCAGAATAAGAGTACTCAGAAAACAGCAGTGCAAAATGCCTGAAGCTTGGGAAAGAGCACTCTACATTTCGAAAACAGTCATACTCTGATAAAGAGCTCAGAAGTCAAATAATTGGCTGGGAAAATGAGCAGACAGCATAAAAGGACTCAGACTATAGAATCTTACTTTGAGGATAAACAAGATCAAAACATACAGCCAGAAGAAGTCAACAAAGTCAAAGATACTATATCAAAAGCCTCCAAGAAAAATATGAATTGGCCTCAGGCCATGGAAGAGCTCAAAAAGGATTTCAAAAGCAAGTAAGAGAAGTAAATGAAAAATTGGGAAGAGAACTGAAAGTGATGCAAGAAAATAATGAAAAATGAGTCAACAGTTTGCTAAAGGACACCCTTCAAAAATACTGAAGAAAATGGCACCTTAAAAACAGACTAATTCAGAAATGAGGGGCAGAGCCAAGATGGCGG
>JAQQSZ010017511.1:0-10783 GCA_028646595.1 Phalanger gymnotis | reverse complement strand
TGATTTTGTTAACATCAAATAATGCCATATTTTTTTCTGTTTGGATCAGGGAATCTTTGTGAGGTCTCTTTTTCTCACCACGACAGCCATTAAGACCAAGGATCAGAATAAACCGAACTTTGAACCAGACCTCCGAATCGCCACGTCACAAAATGTTAAACCAAGACTTAAAAAAAAATAAAGCACATTCAAATCACATTGTTTTCACTAATATACTATTATTAAAAATATCTAATCAACAAATTATGTAATTAATTATACTTTATCATTAATTACTGTAATTGATTGTTAGTAGTAATTATTAATAAGAATCTTGGCACACATTAGGTATAGGCTGGGAACCAGAAGATCAGGGTTCGATTCCACCACTTACTAACTGTGAAGCCCAAAGACAGTCGCTTTGGCACCATTTGCCTCAGTTTCCTCATCTATAAAAACCAGAGAGCCGGGGCTGGGCTCGGTGGTGCTACCCAGGAGGCTAAGGCTGGTGGGATGGCTTGAAGGAATTCTAAGAGAAGAATCTGTGCACACAGAAGGCCCAACCCACCCATTAACTTAAAGGCCATGGTAAAGGTCATCTAGCACTAATCATGTGGGCAGGCCTTAAGGGCTATTATATCCAAGAGGGGTCCTTCTTCCTGCAGTCCAGGAAGGTTTGGCCCTAACAACAACCGCTCTGTGTGGACTGAGCTAGAAGAACCCTCCTATTCAACTTAATAAATATGTATCAAGCCCTAGAATGTGAGTTAGTGGCAAGAGTTAGGTTTGGCGTCAGAAGATACGAATTTGGATCCCACTTTTCCATTTACTGCTAGCTATGTAACACTCTAGGCAACTTACTCAGGCTCCTGTCTCTAGGGCTGTAGGCTGCCGGGAAGGTGGAGACTTTCTCAGGCTTCCTTAACCTTTTTGCCTTCCCTCTAAGATTATCTCCAATTTATCCTCTATTTATCTTGTTTGTATATAATCGTTTGCATGTTGTCTCAGTATTGAAAGCTTGCCTAGCGTAGTGCCTGCCATTTAATAAATGCTTATTGACTCGACTTGACCTGCACTTGTAGAGGGAATTCCCTCACCTAGAAGAGCCTTGAATCAACGACATCATACATCCAGTCTCTAGGCTCATTCCCACGTTAAAATAGGGCTACAAACTCCTCATGGGTCAACCCATTTTCTCTACCATGACGATGAGCCCAGAGCTGGACACATAGTAGGTGTTACATCTCTGCTAATTGGTTGGCTGCTCGGGTTTTCCCAGCCTGCCTTGCCTGCCCTTGATTAGGACCAACTCAAGGAGAAAATCCACTTCACTGATGAGCTGAAGCCCCTGGGGCAGCCGGGGGGCAGCCATCAATGGCCCTGGGAGAGGGACAGGGTCTAAGTGCAGTGCTCCAGGCACTCCTAATTGGAGACATGGCTCTCACCACTGTAGCTCCCAGTGGGAGGTTGACCCAGATTAGTGGAAGTTCAGTGTCATTATCTTCTAATGATGGGAAGGTGGCCTTGGTCTAAGGGGTGTGGAGAAGATGAATTCAGCTCCCAGAGGGAGAATCCCACGTTTCACAATTAAGCGCTTCATGAAGCAGCAAAAAGAGCATCCTTTTGTACCGTGTATTGTTATATGATCACTACAGCTAGACTTGCAATGGATCTCAGGGCCTGAAATTTAGGCACAGGACGAGGCAAAAGAGTGAGTGTGGATAGGAGCCACAGAGCCAGAAGATGACTTTTGTGCTCTGCCCCTCACTATCTGCGAAGCCAAGTCACTTTGGCTCCATGTGCCTTGATTTCCCCATCTATAAAAGCAAAAGGGTTGGGGCTGGGCTTGGTGGTGCTACTGGGGGAGGCTAAGGCTGGTTGGGTAGCTTGAGGGAATTCCAAGCTGTGGGATGGCTAAAGCTTAGATCAGGAGTCTGCACTAAGTCTGGTAACAATCTCATGAGCCCCTAAAAGGGGAAGGAAAGTGGGGAGGAACCATCTCAGGTCAGAAGCAAAGCTCCTGAGCCTATCAGTAGGAGACTCCAGGGAGCAATGGATGGCCTAGTGTGGGCCAAGATGTGGAGACCCTTTCTTTGGAAAACAAACAATAAAACAAGAGAGAGGGACTGGGAGTGGAGGAGATATAAGAGTGTGTGAATGTGTGTGTGTGTGTGTGTGTGTGTGTGTGAGAGAGAGAGAGAGAGAGAGAGAGAGAGAGAGAGAGAGATTTACTTTACCTCACCCCACTTAAAGTAAGTGATCAGATGTTCAATCAATCAATCCTTTCCCAAGATATAATCTAAATGTGGAAAAGGCAGTGAACTAGATGAGTTCACATGAGCCTTGTTGGATGAGCCAGGAAATTTGGCCACACCCAAGAGAGCATCTTCAAATTATTAAGCAGGCTCAGAAGGACTTCCTACCAGAAGCTGGAGGCAGCAGTGTGGTGGTCTGGTTCCCCCTGAGGGGCAAAGGAGGTGCTGAGCAGGGATATCTTGATGAAAGTCATGGGCTCTACAGGCACCTTGGAGAAGAAGACCAAGCAGGCAGAAGGAAGTCCCAAGAGAATCAGCCCTTTCCCCAACTTCTCCTCCCAGGGCCCATCTATCACAGACACAGCAATTTTCCTCATGCTTACTACCTGCGTGAGAGAGCAAGGGAGGCAAGGCGAAGTGGTCGTAGGGCTGAGATTTGAGCTCAAGTGTCCTGATTCTAGAACCTTTGCCATTGCCACTTGTCAATGACCTCCTTCTCCTCTAGATGATCCCCGGGGCTTCCTTCTGGCTCAGACATTCAATGAGGGTATGGCCCAGACCTTCACCAGTCTCAGGAAACAGCTGGCTTCTTGTAACAATGTGGAGGTCAGCGTCAAGGACCAGATATTGGTTCTGCTCTCTGCTTCATTTGACTTTTCTATAACATCTTTTGCATCTAGTTCCCTTTCTAAACTACTGCAGCTACTGTCTGGTTTGGGGGCCTCGATACTTGTCTATGCTTAACTGTAGTACCTGGCACATAGTTGGCTCTAAATTAATGTTGTTGGCTTGACTTGACATGGGCCATTATAATAGTGTCCTCACGGATTTTCCATCCTCTAATCTCTCCCCTCTCCATCAGACACAACTGAAACAACAATAACAATCTTATTTGATCTTCATAATCACTCTGGGAGGTAGGCGCCTTTACTCTCCCCGTTTTAAAGATGATACCTTTAGACTTGGAGTCAAGAAAACCTGAATTCCATTTTCTTCTCCAGCTCATTTTACGGATGAGGAAACAGAGGCAAACAAGATAAAGTGACTTGCCCAAGGTCACACAGTTAATGTCTGAAGACAGATTTGAACTCAGGTCTTTGGCGCAGAGCTCTATCCACTGCGCCAGCAAGCTGAGATCTGTGATCCAAATGACCCTTGCAGTGATTAATTATTGAGTGTGATAGTACAAGACTGGGGCATCTAGGTGGCACTTCCTGAGTTTAAATCTGCCTTCAGACACTTACTAGCTGTGTGACCTTGGACAAGTCACTTTATGCTGTTTGCCTCAGTTTCTTCATCTGTAATATGAGCTGGAGAAGGAAATGCTCTAACATCTTTGCCAAGAAAAATCCAAATGAGGTCACAAGGAGTCAGACACAACTAAACAGCTGAACAACAACAACATTCTTATTTGATCCTCATAATCACCCTGGGAGGTAGGTGACTTTATTGTCACCATCTTACAGATGAGGAAACTGACTTGTCCAGTGAGATGCAGCTAGGAAGTGTCTGAATCAGGATTGGAATTCGGGTTTTCCTACCCCCAAGTGTAAAGTTCCATTCAGAGAGGCCCCTCGCTGCTTCCATGTTCAAGGACACTAATTCCCTAGTGGACTTTTAGAGGAAGTGACATTGGAAGGCTGCTGTCCCTGGCGTATGCCCTTCATGTTATCCTCTGCTTCCTATTCCTGATACTGCATTCTAGATCTGAGGGAGGAAATACTTCATTCAGAAAGACACTTTTAGGTGAAGCAAAGTCTGAGGCCACAGAATGTCAAGAACAGTAGTTATGTCAACCTTAACTAGCCCAGGTCATTGTCCCAGCTCCTTGTTAAAACCAATCAACTGACAAGACCAGCTGAACTTTCTCTGAAAATTCTCTAACTAATAATACATCAATTCCCTATAGGTCTGCTCACTGGAAGAACCCAGAGAAAGTTGTACAAACCCACTAGAAAGGATAGGAAGGCTCTGGCTCTCAATGAACATAAGTTACTCTGAGCCCAGGACTCATTCCCAATTTGTTACCACCTCTTTCCGTCTAACTCGAGCAGGGGTCCTTTCCTGATCTACTCCCCCTCTGTGTGTTGATATGAAGACAGAAGTTAGGGAATGTCTTCTGTTTCATATTATATCATGGATATAAACGCATAGACATGGACACAGATACAGACACAGATATAGACACAGATATAGACAAGGACCCAGACCCAGACATAGACATAGCCCTAGACACAGATATAGGCATAGAAATAAACCTTTAGAGTTGGAAGGAATCCTCAAGACTGTCCAGTCCAAACCCTATCAAGTTCATGCAGCTAGTAAACTAGGGACCTAGGACTCAAACACATGTCTTCTGACTCCAAATTGAGTACTATGTCCATGATACCACGAAACCCTGGTGCCCAGTGGGAGTGGCAGGGGCAGGAAGTAATGACAGAGAACCTGAAGAAGATAATGGTGTGAAGGAGAAAAAAGGCACACTTAAGTGTCTAATGAGGCACAATGTCACTCAGTATCCCTCTACCTACACAGGTGACAGCCCCCTCCCATGACTTATTTAGTAGTTTCTGCAGGAGAAAGTCCTCCGTATGGAGCCAAGCTGCTGGTGGGCCTCGCTGGTCCCCAGATGGCAGACACACAGGCACTCAGTGGGCAGCTTCCTAGGTGCCTATATTCGAGCCCTTCCTAGTTTGGTAGGATCTGCTGGAGGTGGCATTCCACTAGCATAGCCTTCAAGAGGCTGGGGTCTCTGCTACACTACACTGAAGCAGGCGCCTCCAGAGAAGCAAAATCCAACTCAGCAGAAAGACTCTCGGAGGACAAGACCGGGGAAGGATACAGAATCTGGAAAGGTGGTGAGAGCTCCAAAGTAGGGCTGGGAAGGAAGCGAAAGCAGGCAGTCTGTCAGACCGAAGGGTCATAATGAGAATTTGAATCCCCTAAAGTCTCTTCAACCAAGTATATTAGAGGGGGGGGGGAAACTCTACACCTACCCACAGAGGGATCTCTGTTTGAGCTACTGTTTATCTCCCTGCAGTCAAACATTACTAGATCCTGGACCCAAGAACACACAAAAGAAATAAGGTTTATGTACATCTGTTTCACTGACTTCCTTCTCTGTCCAATGGCATGAAGAGCAGCTTGGCATCTTGGAAAAAACATGAGATTTAGAGGCAGACCAACTCTATCACTTACTTCTAGTGTGACGTTGGACGAGTCTTTTTCCTTCTTTGAGCTCGGTTTCTTTATCTGGAAAATAAGGGGGTTAGGAGAGATAATCTTTAAGGATTTCTCTGAGGTAGCTGGTGGCAAAGTGAGTAAGATGCCTGGATTTAGAATCAGGAAGACCTGAGTTCAAATCCAGCCTCGGATGCTTATAGGCTGTGTGACCCTGGGGAAGTCACTGAATGTCTGCCTGCCTCAGTTTCCTTATCTGTAAAATGGGGATAATTAGTAGCACCTACCTTGAGAGGATCAAGTAAAACCTATGTAGAGAGTTGTGCAAACCCCAAACAGCTATAGAAACATTAGCTATTATTACTATTTTAAAGTTCCCTACTAGCTGTAGATTCTAGAGAACTCTTCGTGACTTACATTTTGGTATGGAGCTCCAACTTGGCCTCCATCCGTCGGTTGCTCTGATATTACTTTGTGTGACTTTGGGCAAGTCACAACTTCTCTGGGCCTCAGTTCCCCTACCTGTAAAAGGAAGTGGTAGGACTCGATGTCCTTTGAGATCCCTTCTAATTCCCCTAAATTTGTGACCTGATGATCATATGCTCCCATGACATCAGTTAGGCCTAGCTTCCCAGCATGCTCAGCAAAGTGTCCCCAATCCTGCTTTATATTCTGAGTTTTGGAATGATAACACTATTCAAATAAGAACTCTCCTGTACAGAACTGGCAGAAATCACTACTAGAAAACTCAACAAAGGGCCTGGTTCCATGGCTGGGTCTAACATTTCCAAACTTGGCTACACAAAAGCCCATCTCTATTCCATCTTTGGGATCCTTTCCTGCTAATTGTAGAGGACTTGGCTGTTGGCATTCTCTCCAACATGGGAGAATTACTCTCATTCCATGCTTAGCTTTTAAAAGAGTGGCAGATTCTGAGAATTTTAAAAGAATTCAAAAAGCCATTTTTTTTTTCTGTGATTTCATTTCACACACACATACAAAAATCGTTTGTACTTTGGGTTATAAAAGCCATGTCTGCAGCAATCTGAATGTTCCAGCTAAACCAAATGGAATTGAGTTTATTTACAAAGGCCTTCATTTCCCTGGCCCTGCCAAAGTATCTTATTCTCATTCTTTACGTAAAACACTAGATGGAGTGCACAACGTTTTCTTAAAATAAAAAATTCTTTCCATTAGCACAATCTAAGCAGACAGCCCCAAATGGCTTTTGAGAATACAAACACAAAGACTACTGTAAAGTTTTGAGAAGGAATCGACCTTGGAATTCATTGCTTGAATTAGATTGGAGTACTTACACAGTGCTGTGGAAAGTGAAACTTTGGGGTAGGGTTTACACGTCTAGCCCTGCCTGGAGACTGGGAATTAGAGATTAACTTCTGTTGTGAGGGAGACCCTTGATTTCATCAATTAATCAATTAAGTTTGACATCTGTAGAAGCTTCCAGATGCGTTCCCCAAAGTAGAATGGGCTGCCCTGGGAGGCTGTGGGTTTCCTCTTTCTAGAGGTCTTTGAGAAGAGGCTGAATGATGGAGGTACAATATGGCTGCTCAGGTCCCTTCCGGTTGGCAAATTCTACGGATTCCACTGCTACCTACTACAGGAAGCCTTCTCTGATCTTGGTATAATGGAAAAAGAACTATCTCAGCAGACAGAGAGCTGAGTTCATTCCACCTCTGATATTCAATAACCGTGCGATCTTGGGCAAATCCCTTAGTCTCCCTCAGTATTCCCAACTGTAAAACAAGGGGTTTGGACTAGTGATGTCTGAGGGTCCTTCTGAGGTTAGAACTATGATCCTCTCATCTTCCCTTCAAAGACCTTCCTCAGACCTCTGATTCATTTTGTTTTGTACTATCTTTCTACATTAGAATGTTCTCATTAATCATGTTTGTGTCTTATGTCCTTATTGGAATAGAGGCTCCATTGTCTAGCATAGTTCTCAGTACGTAGGTTTGTTGAATGAATGAATGAATGAATGAATGTTGAGCCCTACTATGTGTCTAACTATATACTGTGAAGAATGGAGAAATAAATAGAATTCAACAAATATTTGTAATACTATGTGCCAGGCTCTGCACTTGGTGCTGGTGAGACTTATCTGGATACAGGTTGTATATTGCCAGTAGAATGTAAATCCTTGAGGATGGAGACAGGTTCATTTTTGCTTTTGTAATCCCAGCACCTGGTAGAATGATTTGTAGGCATTTAATTTACATGAAAAAGAGGAAATGAGCAAGAATATCCATTGACCCTGACCATCAGCATTAGTGATGTAAAACCATAACCACAGTGAGGAGGTCAGAGAGCCTAGAAACTGTCTCGGCCAGAAAACAGGATTTCCTTGCTAGGTGGAGAAACATGGCAGGTTTGACAAGTGTCACTCCCTTACCCTAGAAGCTCAAGTGACTCCCTATTGCCTCAAGGAATAAAGTGAAACTCCTCTGTTAGGCATTGAAAGCCCTTCACAGTCTGGCTCCAACTTCCTTTTCTGGGCTTCTGTGTCAGTAAGGCAAAATGGGCTCCTTAGCACTTGAGGAGTTTGGCTTTTGTTTACTTTGAGTGAAAGTACTTTCAGCTGTTAAGTGCTAAGCCCCAGGCCCAAAGCCCTATCAGGTGTGAAACCTGTGTGGGTGTAGATTAATGACTTAAGAGGGGCCAACTCGGCAACCAATGGTCTCTGGTCATTCAGGCAGGGCTTGAGAACGCCAGAGGCTCGGCTGCGAGGAGAGGAGAGGAGAGGCAAGGCGAGCTAAGAGACAACTACAGCTGAAGCTAAAAAAAAGCCGAAGCAGGAGCTGCGGAAGTAGAGCCAACCTGTGTGAACCCAGGAGTGCGAGCAAGGACTTGAGGCCAGTAAATATGAATTGGTTAAATACCATCTTGTTTTTATGTGGCCTCCTGGTTACTCTTGTGAGACGGGCTTATTGGGCCTGGGGTTTTTTGGTCAAGATGTCGGAATGGGGAGGCTGGTTTGCGAATCTGTTGCTGTGAGGCCTAAATAAATGTTTTGTTGCTTTCTACTTAGAGAATCTCTCATACCTTGCGGTTTCGAACCATTCAAATATATATATGATTATATTTGAGATCATAAATTCGGCCTTCCTACTACAGCTTCTTAGATATTACCCCTTTTACACAGTTTATATTTTAGCCAGCCTAGCCTGTTTGCTATTTCTCCTACTTGATGTGACAGATGATTCCCCATACTTGGAATGGTCTGTCTCCAAACTCATCTCTAGTCTCTTTTCCTACATGAGCCCTTCCTCTTGTCCCAGCTGCTGATGTCCCCCCACCCCAAATGACTTCTCATTGACTTTTAATAAGCTCCTGGAGGGCAAGGACTGTTCTTGAAAAACAATTGAAAGATTATAATGGAAATTTATGAGCAATATCATCTAACAAAAGGATAGAAAGGGGGGAAGGAAAAATTAGTCCATAGAAAACTTGGCTTGAGATCCTACTAAGACAAATCATCCCGAGAACATTTACATGAGACTGAAAGAACAAATATATGTGAGATGGAACAGATTTTCTGGTGTTACTAGAGTCATCTATTATCACTAATAATGGAACAAAGGGGCAGGTAGTAAAAAGAGCGTTGGATTTGCAGTTGGATTTACAGTCTGTTCTTTGTGACCTGTATGACCTTGGCAAAACTCCTCAACCCTCTGGTCCTCAGCTTCCCCATTTGCTAAATGACAGAGTTTGGTGTTTGGTTTCTCATGGCAGGAGAGTTATAGGCTGTCCTCCTGATTCTTCTTTGTCTTCCCAGGTTTTCTTCATTCTTGATACTTGTCATTTTCTTATGACACACTGACTTTCCATTGCCTTCATGTACCAAAATTTGTGCAGCAGGATTTGAACCCGGACTTCAAATTCCAGATTTTTTTCCCCACTACACTATCCGTACATCAGTTGATGAATATTTACTTAAGAACCTATCTGAGTTTGGTGATCGGGATACAGAAAGAAACCAAAGATGGTCCCTGCCCTGGAGGAATTCATAATCGAATGAGGGAGACAGCAAGCAGACTAATTCATACAAACCAGTTGCTTTCCCAGTATCATGTATGGGAAGCACTTTGCCACCTTAAAGCACCACCTGAAGCCAGCTGGGTTTGTTTTTGTCTTCCTTATTGATGTGAGATTTGGCACTGCTCAGATCCTGCCTCCAGCCAAGTAGGGAGAGGGTTTCTGGAGAGTAAAGACAGAGCAAAGTGTCTGAGGCAGATGGCTCAGCCATTGGATCAGGGCAAGTCTTGGAGTCGGATTTCTATGACATTCCTTTCTTCCCTGGGAGCTGATTCTGAGGCTGGGCAGGGTCTCTCCATCGGGGACCAGCCGAGGGTAACAGAAAGGAGACTCCATTAGGAGTCAGGAAAGAATTGGGTTCAAGTCTCAGCTCTGAAGCTTGCTACCTCTTTGACTTTGGGCGGGTGTCTCCCTGACTTTCTGGTCTCAGAAAAATGGCTGAAGACCTCAGAGGATGCTTGCTCATGTGGACGTATGCATGTATGTGTGTATATGTAGTTCTATGCATGTGCATATATTATATATACATATGTATATATATGTATATGCACACGCATGTATACACACACACATCGAACCATTGGCTCTCTGTGGGGAAAATAGGTAGGCAGGACAAACTTTAAATTTAATCTGCATTGTTAATATTTTCTCCACCAGTTTCTTAAGTGTAGACAATTAACAAAACAATACATCTAGCCTTGATCCATAGAATTTTCTGAGGTGAAAATGCTCTCATGAAAAAGACCGGCTGGTCTAAGCTGGCTTCAGCACATCCCCACTTATATCTATTGATACTTACTGTAGTAGACATTAAAACCTCTTAGTATGATTGTGAAAATAGCTTTGACCTCGAGGACCCCTTGAAAGGGCTTTGGGGGCCTGCAGGGGTCCCCAGACCATACTTTGAAAACTGATGTCTCAGACCTTTCTGAGACTTGATTTCTTCATCTGTAAAATAGCAATAATGATGCTTTCACGACTACCTCAGAGCACAGAGAGTTGTTCCTAAGGATGGAGGGCTGGGCTAACACCAGGTTCAAAACTCACCTCAGACACTTAGAAGAAGCTGTGAAACCTGCGGGCAAGTCCCTGGGCCTCTCTGAGCTCCAATTTCCTTATTTATAGAACAGTGGTGATAATAATAGAGCCTGCCTTATAGGGTTATTGTGGGGATCAAAGGAGGAATCTAGGTGAGTCACGCTGCACATCTTAAAGGGCTCTAGGAGTGGGAGTTACTGCTGTTATCCCCCATTTGGATGTGGTTACATCGTGTCCTGAATGGTGGGTGCTCTCAGGTATGGTGTTAGCTAGCTAGG
>JAQQSZ010017510.1:0-10783 GCA_028646595.1 Phalanger gymnotis | reverse complement strand
TCTTTCTTTCTTTCTTTCTTTCTTTCTTTCTTTCTTTCTTTCTTTCTTTCTCTCTCTCTCTTTCTTTCTTTCTTTCTTTCTTTCTTTCTTTCTTTCTTTCTTTCTTTCTTTCTTTTTTTTCTTTCCTTCTTCCTTCCTTTCTTTCTTTCTTTCTTTCTTTCTTTCTTTCTTTCTTTCTTTCTTTCTTTCTTTCTTTCTTTCTTTCTTTCTTTCTTTCTTTCTTTCTTTCTTTCTTTCTTTCTTTCTTTCTTTCTTTCTTTCTATCAGACCTTATACAGGATTCCTAGCCACAACTAGCTCTTGGCTGGTCTATGTTCTATGTCAAGAATAGTGGGACTTTGGAGCATGCTCAGATCACCCATGTGAGAGATGTCAATAATTTGTTTCTGGAATAAGACATCCTGTGTTTGTCTACCACATGAGTAGGGACATTCCCTTTCCATTGGCTATGCTGCTGGAATTGCCTCTGTCTTTAAAACTACTAAACTGTGACTTTTTTTTCCACTGGTGGCATCTGGGGTATACACTCACAATATAGGTATCATGTACTAAATTTCCCCTTAAGCTTTATTGCCTCCAAAAATGGGCTTGGGGTTTTGGTCTGTTTAGTTCATCCTTTTAAATTTTAGATGCAAGGAGTAGAGTCTCTGATCTTAGAGCATGAGCTATGAAGACCTGAGAGTATTCTAGGCTAGAAGTCCTGAGAAGACGGGGTCACCAGATGCAGGCTCATTGGGGGCTTGGAATTGATGACAAGTAAGATTTGAGTTAATCCTCCTCCTATCCCCAGAGATGGAAGGGGTAGGGGGAATTATGCCCCACCCCAGATATTGTTGGGGATTTTGTATATTTGTTCTTGCTATTCCATTGAAGTAAATATTCTTTCCTAAAAGCTAATCTATCTGTTAAGAAATTAAATGGAACTGGGGTGCTTGAACTCCTAAAATGCTGGGGAACACAGTGGAGGCTTAATACAGTGACAGAGACTCTACATCCTCCATTAAAAAAAAAACACAGACTTTAAGTGTACTAGAGGACCCTGAGGCAAAATGTAATATATGTTGCCTTTAGGCAGGGAGAGTCAGAGTAAGCCTTGCAACACAGAGTATGAGGGCCATTTTCCATTCTTTTCCAGTACTTTAGGAGACAAAGAGACACATGGACAGTATAGGCAGTACTCTCCTTAAAAAAACATCTGACTTACCAGTTATCTAAAGGATTATCAGTCATTCTTGTCCCACTCCCCTAGTCCCCCTGGTCCTGTTGTCAATGTAAACTGTAAATTCTTTTTGTACCATAAATTATTTTTTTATTATTTTTTGTTTTATTCTGACTTTAAACACTAGATAGAATAAGCATTTCCATATACAAAGGAGGATTGGCCATGAAATTGCATGCAACTTACTTTTCTTTGAAGTATACAATAAGATCTACCAGTTTCTTAGAAACTATGTGCCAACTTCCATGACATTGCCAGAGTGGCCCCCACCAAACTAGCCAAAGCTAGTTGTCCCTGTCCTCTACTCTAACAGCCTTCCTTCCCCTAAAGCATTCTACAATGCTATAGGTCAGGTATTATGGATTTGACAACATGCTTTTATGGACTAGTCTGAGAACCTATCCACCCTTTATAGCATTGTTTCTTGGGGAAAATGTGTTCTGAATGCCAAATAACTGTTTTTCAAATCACAACCTAGAGAAACATAGAAGGAACCTTAACAGTTGTCCAACTCTTTCATATTAAAGTTTAGGAAACTGAGGATCAAAGAAGGGAAATGATGACAAAGAACACACTGCTGATTATTAGCAGGGCCAGGACTAAAATTCAGCTCTACCCACTCGTAAGTCAGGAACTGTATATCATTGGTTGCTTTAACAAAAGTGTATCTGCCCATTATGACTTTAAAATAAGATTTTAAAAGAAATATACACACCAGAATTCATTCATCCAAATGAGTGTTGTCTCCTATAGAATAAACCTTTTTGGAGCCTGTATACTTACTCTAAAATACAGTCATTCCTGACCACAATGGGGAAATGTTTGGGGAATATCATTCCAAGTCAAGTTTATCAGCTCTACAAGAAAATCAGTCTTGCTATTTTGTATTCCCAATTTGTTTTTTTCCATCTAAATATCTTATATAATGATATCACTCATTTTATTCACTAGTGATCTGAATGACATTTGACTAATCAAATATACAATCAAACAATAAATAATGATCAACATTAAAGTTATTCAAAGGAATACACAACAACATATAAAAATATATTCATATAGAAATAAACATGTATGTGAACTCATGGGTATGTATGTGTACAATCTATGTTTTATATATATACAGAAATGTAACCTACATCCCCATTACCAAAGCTCTAGACTCATGTGGACCCAAATTCCATCTCAGAAATATCTCAATAATTCTGTATATGGCTCACTGAAAAAGACTCTCTGGGAACATTTTATTTGGTTCATTTCTAGCTTTTCAGTTCTTCTGAAAGCAACCAAGGTGTCAATATATAGAATAAAATAAGCATTTCACATATAACAAAGAATATAAGAAGGGTTCATACCTGAGCTCAGAGAAAGGAAACTTTTCTCTTTACCAGGAGCCAATATAATCATTCAAAATTTGTAGGTTTACCTTGCAATTGAGATCTGCCATGAAGAAAATAATTTGGGCTTGTTAGGAAATTTAACAACTTTTCTCTTTAGCAAACCCTACCTTCCACCTTTTCCAAAGACTGATATAGTTACTCCCAACTTAAAGTAGCACTCTGGAGTTGAGACCCCTGGAACAGTTAAAAAATAAAAAGATTTGGCATCACTAGAGAACCATCCCTCCCTGCTATTTCCCTAGATATGCACAGTCCACATGACTCACAGTACTAGTAAAAGGCAAGGTTCGTGTCGTTCTTCTGTTTCGTGATTTTGTAGCTTGCTACAATTCTGTTCTGGTTCTCATAGCTCCCACTGTGACCAAAAACCTCCTCTACTACTTGATCCAGGATCTCCTCTGTTTGGTTCAGGATTTCCTTTCTGCATGTCTGTGTCTATTGATCTGCCATGACCCGTCTTCTGCTGCTGCCAGCTATAGCATACAGTTTGACCCAATAATGATTCTTCTTGGTTGAGAAACTCTCTCACTCCATTGCCTGTTTTTGCCCCATGTTCACTGCTTCCATCTGTTAACAATTGCCTCTGTCACTGCAAATCTACTTCCTCTTCTTCAAGAAAGTGTTGCAACTCTTACAACAAGATAGCAAGGAACAATATGCCTCTAGGCTGGGTTATATTCTGAGCTCTGTGATGAGTCAGGTCCCAGAGTGCCACCTTGTTGGATACAAAGGGGCTCCTGAGACTGTTAATATACTTGATGTTCTCAAGGGGTTACTCCTAGTACAGTTAGAATAACCAATTTCCATTTTCTTCTTGCATGACTCTGCATGTACCTTTCCCCTCCATATGGTTAGTAGACCTTGCTGTTTCTTTTTGAGTCTGGAGGTATCTAGTCATGCCCCCTTTCCATTCACTTTCCCAATCCATATAATTTTTCCTTATGAGGGAAGGGTAATACAAATTGCCCAGATATCAGAGACACTTATAAAAAGTAAATCTGGTAAGAGAGCAAGGACAGGAGTGCTTGTGACCACTGTTGGCTATCAAGGCTGCTACAACAGCCAAAGGTCATATCTCCATTACACACACACACACACACACACACACACACACACACTGCATAGGGATGAGCAGCACTGTGGCATAGTAGATAAGAAAGTCAGTTGTGTAGGAAGCTAAAATTTGAGTTTAAGTTCTACCAGTAATATATAATACCTATATAACCGTGGAGTGTAGGGGGTGTGTATGTGTGTGTGTGTGTGTGTATGGAGGGGGGCAAGTAGCTTTTCATTTCCCTAGGAAACTCGCTAATGTTATAGGTTATAGACAAGTTGCTGATCTGCATAAATGAAAGGAGTTTCTGTACATAGAATTCTATACACCAGCAAGGCATATATATATATATATATATATATACATATATATATATATATATATATATATATATGGATTCACACAGTTTGAAGGTTCTAAAGTTCAGGGGCGGAGAACCTGTGGCCGCGTGGCCACATATGGCCCTCTAGGTCCTCAAGTATGGCCCTTGATTCAGTCAAAGGGATGCACTTGAGGACCTAGAGGGCCACATGTAGCCTCAGGGCCTCAGGTTCTGCACCCCTGAACCACTCTCAATCTCTTGGTTCACGTCTAAGTGCCACTATCTACATACTAACACTGTCGTCTCATCAATTTCTCTACTACAACCAACTTGGAGACTAGTTTATCACCTAGTCTCACTTCTGCTACCAACCAATGTGAGCAGCAATTCTCATGGTACGAAGGAAGGGGAGTAATCACTCACATTATTGGTGGCCCAGGAATCCTGATCCCTTGACACAAATAAACACGAAACCCAGCTTCAGTTCACTACCAATACAATTCAATACACACTCATTCAGCATCTACTATGTGAGGGACTGTGCTAGGTGCATGACAAAGATAATCACAGAAAATCAGTCCCTGCCCTCAAGAAACTTATATTCTACTGGAGGATAAGGTACATAAATAGATAAATAAATGAATAAAAAAAAACATTTGTTACACACTTATTATGTGCTAAGCACTGCGGATACAAATAGAAAAGTAAGACAATCCCTGTTCTCAAAGAGCTCACATTCTACAAGAGGAGACAACACATATGGATGGTTTCAGCTGCTAGTCAGATGAAAAAGTCCCATGGTCCTTAGGACCCAACTTTACTGTTGTAATTTAATATCGTTATTCTCAGGGCTCTTGGATGTAGGATCCTGGGTTATCCTCATCAAGGTCTGCAGAGTGGTTAAGGTGGCAGTGCTGTTGGTTTAACTTACCTATCACATACTGCTTCTTATCTCTGGCCCAGGGTGCCTTGCTTTCAGTAGCCTGGCTTGCCTGCCCTATATGTGACATTTGGTGGAAATGGCTGTCCCTTTCGCTGCAAGAGTTGCTTCTCTGGATGACTTGCATGAAGGCTGGCGTGGAGGGAAGGTACTGATGCTCCCAGGGCCTTTGTGTCTACCTGCCTGTTGGTAGCAGTAAGTCAGTAGTTGTAATATATGTAACAGATGTAAATACAAGTGAATTTGAAGAGAAAGCACACCTAACTTGGATAATCGGGAGCAACTTTGGGGAAGGAGATAGCACCTGAGTTAAGCCTTGAAGGATGCTAAGGATTATAAAGGCAAAGGTAAGGAGGGTTAGCATTTCAAGTCTGGAGAATGCCTACATAAATTCATGAAGACAGGAGATTAAACGTCAAGTTCAGGGAACAGTAAGTAGGCCAGTGTGGCTAGGAGGGAAGTAAGGCAATAATAATTAAAAAAACTCTGAAAAGGTAGGCTAGAGCCAAAAGTAAATGTGTATTTTGCCACTTAACTTACTAGTGATAAAGTGTGTATTCTATTTGACTAATTCTCCTTTTCTCTGCAAACTTCTTTAGGCCTTTTCACAACTCAGGTTATTTTCAGCTGATAATCAGCTAGTCTCAATGTTTAAGTACCGCTGTAGCACACTTCACTATTTACTAGGAGCCACAAATTTAGGATCCAATTTTTGGATTCTTTGATCACCCAGTACTTGCCCTCTCCTGTCTTCTCCTGCTCTGTCCTGCCTTGCCTAATTCCATCCTGTCCAATTCCGTCTGGTCTTATGGAGCAATCTCCGCTTTAACTAGGAATTATATTCCAGTCAGCTGGCCCCTCAGAGATGACTGAAAAGATATAGCCACTAAATGCCCTGTAGAGGCCAATAACCTATCTCTTTTCTTTTTCCTTTTGAACTTTAGTACATCCTTGATCTTGATCTGCTGCACCTGACCTTGGTTTATATCTAGTACTTTAGTCTCATCTCCTCTTATCTACCTCTACTCTGCTCAACCCTTGTCTATGGTTTGGTGTTGTCAATTTTTGGTTTTGGTGTTTTTTCAACATTGGCATGCTTGATATCAGCAGATAGCACCTTCTTGGACTTGATGCTTTGTCTCTCCTCATATCTGAAAAGGGCTGACAGCTATCAAAGGGAACAGGCATACAAGGCTTGACTATCTTTTACTCCTGTCTACCTAGATTCATGGTTTCTATAACTTCACCTGCCCTTTAGAGTAGAAGCATGTAAATTCACTGTCTAGTCGAGCTATAATCTCATCATCTTTTAAAGCATTTCTCTGTGTGAATGATTTAATAATGTGGGATTTTAAAGGACTATACCAATTTAGTTACACATCCAGCATATGCTAGACTAATTTTTGTTGTTGTCATATCTGACTCCTCATGACCCCATTCGGGGTTTTCCTGGCAAAGATACTGGAATGGTTTGCCATTTTCCATCTCATTTTACAGATGAGGAAACTGAGGTAAACAGGTTAAGTGACTTGCCTAGGCCCACACAGCTAGTGAGTGTTTGAGGCTGGATTTGAACTGAGGTTTTCCTGACTCTAGATCCAGCGCTCTTATCCACTGTGTCACCTAGCTGTCCCAGTTCTCTCTCTCTCTCTCTCTCTCTCTCTCTCTCTCTCTTTCTCTCTCTCTCTCTTTCTCTCCATTTATTAAAATACATATATTACAAAATGCTCCCCCCCACCTGCCCCTTCAGTTTTCTGTTGCTTCTTTTGTTTACAATATTTACTTGCTTGGCTTATCTCTATGGCCTAGACTGATAGGATCTTCCTCCTTTATGCTTCTTCTGCCTATTTTCCCTAACATTTCTTTATTCCTTTCTCATCCTGCCCATAGTAATGGAGAAAAGCAGAGAACTTATAAATTTGAAATTATCTGCTGCTTTTGATTATCTGCACCACTGGTCCCCACCGTTAGCATGTATAATGAAGAGCTGATTGTATATTTTCCCATTGTGCTTCTTCAATTAAGCTCATGAAGGGCAGAGACACTTTCTAAGCACCCACAGAGTACTCAGTCCATCCTTGTTGACTGACTGGCAGGTGAGAGATATTTGGTCTGGATCCTCTGGAGTATAGCCGACCATATTTCAAGTCTGGGAAGAAAAAGATGCTTTCCATATTAGTACCCGAACCCAGTACTGGATCCATTATATCACATCACCTCTGGGGCAAAAATCATTTTCTCAAGATTTTTCTTTTTGAGTATTCTTACTCAATTTCACACACCTGTCTCACTCCCTTTTCAACACAATCTTGAGACATTGGTCCTTTGGAGAATCCTTTTCTCACTCGCTTGTTTGACTTTTTCCTCTGTGTTAAGAGTAATGACTGACATTTATAAATTGTTTTAAATAGAATATCACATTTGGGCTTCCCAAAAACCCTGTGAAGCCGATATTATGAGAACAAATGTCTCTATTTTATAGGTGAGGTAACTGAGGTTCCAAAAAGTGATGAGGCCCATGGTTACAGAGCTGGTAAGTGTCAGAGATGGCTTTTGAGCCCAGGACTTCATAATTCTGGCTCGTGATCTTTCTGCTATGCCAAACCATTCTTAATGTGAAACATCCTTCTCTATACTCTTTTCTACATCCCTCCTTTCCCTGGATTATGAAGTCCAAGCCATGCTCTCTATCCCTGAGCTTGGCTTCACCACATTGCTGTGAGCAACAGAAGGAGTTTTTCTTCTTGTTCAAAACCAATACACTCTGGTGTCCTTCCTTCAAGGTTTACTCTTTTTGAATCTTCTTATCTTCCTAAAATGAAGTGCAATCACTATTATAGACACACACCCTAGTACCAGTACATAAAGGACACCATTTTGACCCTTCTCTATCCACATAAGTTCCTCTGGGTGCTGGGGATTGCCTTAGAGTCTTCCCCAAAGAGCTGATTTTTAGAGGTCGGGTTTCACAAATGAAACAGTCCGTGGACAGAGTACAGGATATGAAACACATTAGTGTTCCCTGTGCCCATTAACTAGGCAGTGTCAGATACCACAGATGTGAAATGCATTATATTTTTAACTTTTTTATTTATTTAAACTTTTAAAATTCTTAGTATAAACTCCGGTATGAATTCCTTCGTCAGACTCTGGAAAGACAAAGGTTTAGAATTGAGGATGATTACTTCTCATGAACCACTTCTAGAAAAAGTTAGGTGATGGGGATTACTGTAATGTGGTGTGAGGGGACTGAGTGTGTATAGGTGTGGGATGCTCACTAAGAATGAAGGGATAAGCTCAGGAAGAGACAGTAACTGGGTTCTGAAGATAAGCCACTTCATGATCTCTACAGTTTTGTCTGTCTGTGTCCAAAGGCTTAGACAGGGGTCACCTTCGCTGGGAAGGAGCGGGGAAAGAAGAGATTTCTGAGTGGGAATGAAAAGCTGTAGGTTTCAGTTCTGGGAGTTGTAACTACTGCCTTCAAAAGTGCTTAAAAAAGTGCTTAGATCATGGTCCAGCAAGTATCTTTCTAAGGAGGAAGGTCTTCAGGTTAAAAATTAAGTTCACCAAAGACAGCTGATATTTTTTGTGGCATTTATGCGTGCTCAGACTTTGAGGATTCTTCCACTCCATTACGTGCTACCACCTCCCTATTCCCTCCCTAGGACAATGCTCTTGGTTACTTTTATCTTGGGAGTCTAATTATCTCAGTGGTCACTCGGATTATTTCTTGGCCACCATGTACGGACAAAACCATATGAACTATTTGGATCTGAACTTTAGGGAAACAGAAATAGAGTATTTTTCATGCTGTGGGAGTAGTTAAAGTTGATGGCAGGTACAAGGGAATCTAGGGCAGCCAGGTGGCACAGTGGATGGAGCACCACTGGGCTTGCAATCAGGAAGACTCATCTTCATCAGTTCAAATCTGGCCTCAGACACTTACTGGCTGTGCGACCCTGAGCAAGTCACTTAACCCAGTTTGCCTCAGTTTCCTCATCTGTAAAATGAGCTGGAGAAGAAAATGGTGAACTGCTCTAGTATCTTTGCCAAGAAAACCCCAAATGGGGTTATGAAGAGTCAGACATGACTGAACAACAAAACAACAGCCAGGTAAACTATATCCCTTAGCTTTCAGCCTGCCTTGCAGACTACTAGGTAGTAATCAACTAAGATCAGATCATATTCTGCTGAACCCTTTGTGAGATACAATTTTTCCTGCAATGCAATTAAAATATGGCTACCTTTGATTTGGGTGCAACTATGAAAATATAGGCTCTATCCATCGATTGCCCAAAATGAAATGACTAAGTGTGGTTATTAAGAGTAGAGAGTCGAAATAGCCCTTAAAGGTTATCTAGCCCATGCCCATCATTTTACAGAAGGGGAAACTGAGTCTGAGGGAGATTAAAGTGCTAGAATATTCTTACTCAGTTTCCCACACGTGTCTCACTCCCTTTTCAACACAATCTTGAGACTTTGGTCTTTTGGAGACTCCTTTTCTCACTCACTTGTTTGTTGAAATAGCCCTTAAAGGTTATCTAGCCCATGCCCATCATTTTACAGAAGGGGAAACTAAGTCTGAGGGAGATTAAAGTGACCTCCAAAGTCTCTCGTGGCAGAACTGAGATTTCCAATTACATCCACTGTCTCAAAATCTAGTACTCTTTTCACAGCAACCAGGCTTCCTCTAACTCAGCTTTGACCTATTTCATGTGCATTTGTATTTGTTAATTTATAATTTTAAGGAGTTGACTAATTTTCACCTCTGTTCTACAGGCAGTTTGCCATAGTGGATGAAGCTATAGGCTTTTTTCTTTTTTAATGTTTTTTTAGGAAGGATTCAATTCAATTGGATTGGTTCAATTGCCTCTAGCATTTATTATCTGAGGGTCTGTCAACAAATGATAGGATCCTAGACTTAGAGTAGAAAGAGATCTTAGAGGTGTGGACTCCAACTCTCCCATTTTGCAGATGAAGTAACTGAATTTCATTGAAGCGAAGAACTTGCTCGGGATTATATAGCCAGTAAATGTGTGAAGTAGGATTTGAACCCAGTCTTCCTGACTCAATGCTTGTGTGCTATAAGCAACACTTAAAGACTTATCCAATAAGTCATAAAAAGGTAGGTGGGAGTTCCTGGACCAAGGGTTCATTTGGTAATCTTGGTCCAGTCTTCCATCCAGAAACAAAATGGCAGTTACAATGTTTTCAAAAGGCCATATTTCCTTTTAAAATAGTGCCGTGAGATTTGCCATATAGATAGAAATTATGAAGATGCATTTGTATTGGGTGAAGTCTATAGTTCACAGGGCATAAAGATGTGTTTGTACTGGGTGAAGTCTATAGTTTGCAGGGCTGAAAAACTCAAGGATCAAGTAAGTTGGCTGGGAACATGACTACGTGGTGAAAACACACCCAGATTCAGTCTCAGACTCTGGAATCCTTCTTTGGTGACAAAGAAGAACAAAACATACAGTCAGAAGAAGTCAACAAAGTCATAGAGCCTACAACAAAAACCTCCAAGAAAAGCACGAACTGGTCTCAGGCCATGGAAAAGCTCAAAAAGGATTTGGAAAAGCAAGTTAGAGCAGTAGAGGAAAAATTGGGAAGAGAATTGAGAAGGATGAGAGAAAACCATGAAAAACAAGTCAATGACTTGCTAAAGGAGACTCAAAAAATGCTGAAAAATATACTGAAGAAAACAACACCTTAAAAAATAGACTAACTCAAATGGCAAAAGAGCTCCAAAAAGCCAATGAGGAGAAGAATGCCTTGAAAAGCAGAATTAGCCAAATGGAAAAGGAGTCCAAAAGACCACTGAAGAAAATACTACCTTAAAAATTAG
>JAQQSZ010017509.1:0-10784 GCA_028646595.1 Phalanger gymnotis | reverse complement strand
GGGTATGACTGCTTGTAGACTAAAGAGTTCTGTGTTCCAAGCCTGGGGGGATGCATCAGCTCTGCCACACCAGCAAGCTGGACTGGACTTAGATCTTCAGCAGTCTCTTAACTCCTGCTCTGAGACTCGTCTTAATTCCTCCTACCAGGTGGGCCTGTGGCCAGAAGCAACTGCAGCTGTACTTCTGTAGCTGGCCCACCTCCGCAGGCCCCAGGGGGCAGTAGCTGTGCCACAAACTCTATCCCAGTCCACAGCAGCTTCTCCCACTAACCTATTCTGTTGTCCTTGGTGTTTGTGAGTTGAAAAGTCTGGTAACTGCCACAGCTCACTGACTCAGGCCACTAGGGCATGCTCTGCCCAGCTCCTGGTCTGTTTGGTACACGCTGCCCCCTCTGGGCTCTGCTCCACTCAGCTCTGGTCCCCTCCTCTCCCCGCTCCATGCGGGATGGACCTTACCCAGAGACCATCCAGGCTGTCCTTGGGCTAGAGCCCTGCTTCCCTATGCTATTTTGTGGTTCTGCAGTTCTAGAATTGGTTCAGAGCCATTCTTATAGGTTTTTGGAGGGACTTGGTGTGGAGCTCATGCTAGTCCCTGCTTTCCAGCCACCATCTTGGCTCTGCCCAGGTAGCTCTTTTCATATGCCAAATTATAGTGGGATTTCTAGAGAGCAAAACAAATATGCCTCTATCCTATCCTATTTGGTTACTTCTTCCTCCAGTAAAATAGTTTTTTATTACTTTGGTCCCACCATCTTTGAGGCAGTTATGCGTATACTGTTTTTAAAGTGGTTTCTTTCCTGAGAGTATGGGGGCTTAGAAGATGGCAGAAAAGGAGTATCCTAGGTATGGCTGCTGCTATTACTGGGATCTATTCAGCTTGGGGGAAGGAAATGGAGAACTGTTAATGAGTATTACAGCCTTAAGGTAGTCTAAGTGGGCAAGAGAGATTTACATTAGAGAATGCTGCTTCTCTTTCCTTACAGGCCCTTTAGCAGAGATGCAGATGTCATCATCAGCCTTTAATGCTACTTTGATATTTGGGGAATGAATGAAAGGAAAAAAAAAAGGATGATTTCTGTAAAGCTTTATGATTACTAGGTAGGCAATGGAGAATATAGCCTTTGGTACAAGTTACTGATTAGGCTAGTTCCCTTTCCTGTAACAACTTGGTGTGGGGAATTAAGAGTGGCAGGGCGGGGCGGGGCGGTGAGTATTAGCAGCAGACAAACCAGAGATCAGCCAGGTAAGGCTTCTGCAGCTATCAATAAGTTGTATTCTACTGATTAAGGACCCCTGATTTAGACTCTCAGAGGATTTCCTAATCACTGATGCAAGGCAGGTGGTAGGACTGCAAAGTGGTTCCAAATGGAGGACAAGGACCATGATGTGACTTCCTGTAGAGTCTCCCTTTCTATCTCCAAAACTTAACAATGTAAGAATTTTGGCTTCATTTTATTCCATTTCTTCCTTAATTCAGATTTGGTGCTACTGGAAGCAAAAATATAATTGATAGATTTGTAGGAGAGGTTCCACATCTGTTTCTGGGTCAAACTGAATGTCTCAGCAGCTAGCTGGTAATCCTAAGAAAGATCTGTTGCAAAAACACCCTTTCATCAGTATAGATAACAGAAGGGTGGGCTAGGCCACACCAGAATGCAAAGTGATATTGATCATAAGAAGGTACTGTCTGACTTTTGATGTTTGAAGTTAAACAGACTTCTAGTGGTATATGGTGCTGTTTAACAAACTTCACCAGATACAGAGACCCTCCTGTATGTGAACTGAAGAATGTTCCATATCCAATTCTGTCAGGAGGCAGGCCCAGAGAACTTGGGTCTCTTTTATCTTGGTTTGGAATCCCTGAAAGATGCAATGCCAATTTCAGACTTTCTTTTTTGCTTCCAAAAGAGGCTCCAAAAAGTCTTTTCAATGTCCTGCAGTGGGGTCTCTGCTCACATTAAGGCCAAGGGCAGTATCCTCAGAGGAAAGGATGAATTTTTTGTCAAGTTTAACCATTTCTTTTGATATTGAAGGTTAATCTTTTCTGTCTATTGCTATTAAATATGTCACCTCAATATCCAAATTTTCTTGTTTAGACTATTTTATGCCTTCTAGAACAGCTTCCACTTAAGATTTTTTGCTCATATATGTTGTATTTTCTTCTCTAGGTGTACTCCTCAATTCTAGATACTTGACACCATCATTAGCAAATTCTTTAATAACATCTTTTGTGACCATTAATATATCTTCAGGGCTAGTGGTAATCTGATGAATGAGTTGAAACATCTGGAAACATTCTTTTAAAGTTCTTTCCTTTCCTTTTTCTATCATTCATCTTATCTTGGATTTTAAGAACTGGATTTTTGGCTATTAGCTTCTTCATAGTAGCAGAACTAATGGATCCATTCAAGTGGGCGTGAAGTTCCACTTTGGGTAATTCCAAGTAAAAATTACTCTTCTGTGACTGCTGCTGCTCTGGCATTGCCATCATGATTCTAGTGGAAAAAAGCTCTTTCTTCAAGCCAAAGAAATATGTCTGTAGTTCCCAAACACTGCTTTTCTCATTGCGAATTGCAAAGTATAATGCTATTCAGCATGTTCCATAGTCTAGAACCTCTCCTGCATAGTCTTGCTTCCACAAATTCTTCCAAAAAACTTCACACCTTCCCAAATATAGTGAGAAGAAACCTGTTCTTCCTCTTGGTCTGAAAGATATAAGAAATAGGTTTATGCCACATGGCTGTTGCCAGTCACCAAGTGAGTGTTATTTCCTTGTAGCTTTAAATGCACATGCATGCACACATACACATACACACACATCCCTATTTGCTATCTCTTTAAAATAACTTTTTATATAATTAGTACTTAAATGTTTAAGAAGAAGAGAGGTACAAGAAAAGCCAGACAGGCACAGGGGAAGTAAGGAGAAATGGGATTGATTACTATAGCTATTCTGTTGTCTTGGTTTATAAACAACTGAAGATGGAAGCTTCCCAAGAGAGTGAAACCAAGAATGTTTTCAGATGAGAGTAGGGGTGGATTTTACTTTAACATTTTATTACAGCTTAAGTAACACAATAAAGCATAAGCAGCTTTATGAATAATCTATTTGCTACATTCATTCACTCATTATTATGCACAGCTATATACACAGAGATACTATATAGCATTTTCCAGTTCTTACATTATTCACAAAGTCTTACTCAAGGCCACTTAAAGAAGAAAAAGAAAACTTCCTGTGGAAAGTTGGATATTAGAACTCTATTGTGTTAATGAATCTATTTAGCTTGTGATGAGTTGTAACTACAACATTGATTATAATTCAAACTGTATGATATATAAAAATTACCACGTAAAAAGAAGAAGTAGCACTGGAAAACACAGTGCCTTGATTCTGTGAACTTGCTGACATTCTGTTGCACAATGTTTCATCATGCCCAAATCAAGTAAGATGCCTCATTACCACAGGAGTTAAAATCGACCCATGACTATAGTATTTTCAAACATAATGTGTCAACAAAAACAGTTGTTTGCTATATATGCAAAATGAATCATATTTCAGCATTTTTCCCAATTAAATTAATACAGTCCTCTCTTCTTCATGCACATTCCATAATCCTATAATAATATTTTTATTTGTTCCCTTTAACTTAGAGGAAAAGACTAGAGAAGTAGGAAGAGGAGTAAAAAAAGGAGGAAGAAAGAGAGCAAAGAAAAGACAGGGAGAAAAGACAAGTAGGAGAGTAAAGAAGAAAAAAAATCAAGAACATAGAAGGAGAAAAGAGAAAGGGAAAGGAAAGGTTTTTCAGGTAAGTATTATTTTAATTTTGTATTTGGTTTTGAAGAAGTATTCTTAATATGCATGTGTGAATTTGCTCACTTTAATATTTTTTGTAGGGGGAAGGAAAAGCAATTGAGGTTAAGTGACTTGCTCAAGGTGACACAGCTAGTATGTGTATCAAGTATCTGAAGCAGGATTTGAACTCAGGTCTTCCTGACTCCAAGGCTGGTGCTGTACTCACTGTGCCATCTAGCTGCCCCTAACTTTAATATTTTCATGAATTATTTCAATATAATTGATTTCTTTTATAATTTTATATATTTTATTTTATATATTTAAAGCCATCACTTTGAGAAAGGATCCATTGGCTTCACCAGACGGCCAATGGGCTCCATAACAAAGACAAAGGTTAAGAAATCCTGGCCTAGATAAATTGCTTTTATACACAGTAACTGAGATACCATATTAAGAATAAGGTATCTTTATCCTTCAAAATACACTTGACTAATTATTTGCCATTCTTAGTTTTTCTAAACCCATTGGAGAAGAATAAACACAGGAATGATGAGGAAGAATAATATTGCTCTCTGGGCTTCTGCAGGTGTGGTCAGAACAATATTGTCATAAGTGTCGAAGGAAATGAAGCCAAGGACCAGACAGCCTGTGTGTTAAAATGGTGCGGCCCTATCTGTGGTTATTTTAACTGCTAGATCTAAATGCTATTGATAATCTACTTTTTATAAAGATTTTCATCAGAATAGGTTATAGTCTGTGTCAATTCTCATCTCTTTAACTTTGTGAAAAGTGCCTCAACTTTTCTTTCTTTGCAATAGAAATATATTGTAAGAACACATGTATTTAGGGGGAAAAGCTGCTTCAGTGACAATTAGTAACAGTTTTACTGTTCTAATGGCAATATCACAGCATAATGAAAGGAGATGTAAATACATCCACCTTTCAGCAGGAAAAAAAAATGGCAGTAGTAGTTTAAAATAACTGAATTAAGTCTAAGAACCCCAACATAGTGATTATGTTTCTAGATCCCTATAATTAAAAAAAAGAAAATGTTTGTTCTCTCCCTCCCTCTAGCTTATAGGTACAAACAGTATTGTCTCCAGCACACCGCAACTTATGGCAATTTTTTTTAGGGCTGTCCAATTGGGACTTCTCTGGCCTAAGTACAATTTTCTTCCCCTTGTAAACAATGTATTCCCTAATGTTTGAAGAATACTATTCTCTCCTCTGTGCAGGAAGCTGTAGTGTCCCTTGATGGTTTCTCAATAGCCTGTGGTCTAACTATTTAAGGGCATGATTTGTCTTATGTATATATAGAGATGAAAGAGAACTTTAGGGGTCATTAATTCAAGATGTATTTTCGATTTTCCAGAACACTCTTGCAATAAATTTAATTTATTAAAATTGCCATAGAAAACAGCACATCTCTCTGACGTGAACATATTTTAATACTAAAAATAATTAGCTCTTTACTGTAAAAGTCAAAATTCTAACAGGTTCAACTAAAGGTAAAATGGTTAACACAGAATAATACTCTTTGTTCTTGAAATCTGTCACAGTCATGTAAAATACATTTTGACATCTTGGGGTGGAGCTGAAGGTTTGAAATCTCATATTTCATTAGTCTTTAAAAATCTCCAAAGTTACTTACAACAGCTAGACAATGAATTCCCACTTTTTGAGTAGTAGAAATTCTTTGGTGATTGTTGAGATAGAAATGTAAGTGACAAAGGGAGAGTTACACCTCTGTCATGCAAAGAGAGCTGCCAGCAGTGGGAACAGCAGGCCTTGTGCTTTGAACTGCATAATGTATACACTGTTTTCTATGTGAATAGGGGTGTCCTTTAAAAAAAAAAAGATAAAACCTATCTCAACAAATTTCTACACTGTCACTCTATTGTGACTGGCTGAATCTACCAGTTGAAATTACCACTTTTATTCAGTGTCGGCCTAGGCTTCTGGGTATTGTTTTCGTCTTTGGTAATTTCTTCTGCTTTCATTTTCCTACTTTATAAGAAGTGTTAGCAAAACCTCCAGTAACTTAAACTACTAAAATATGAAAAAAATTGATAAGAAAATACACATTTATAAAGAACATATTTCACAATAACATCATGGATTGTCATAGTTATATATTACTTTGTGAATGATCAAATTATCTTCTGTAGTAGCCTAGGTACTTAGATACTTAGAGCTTCAACAAAATATTAGGAAGTAATGTAAAGTAGAAAGGCACTGGAGTTAGAGGGATTAGGTTTGTATTCTACCCTTGACATTTGCTACCTATGTGACATCGGTGAAAATATTTAAATTCCCTGGGCCACATAAAGAAGCAGTGTTATACAGTGAAGGGAATGATTTGACTCTGGAGACCAAGGAGTTAAGTTCAAATCTTGACTTTATCATTTATTTACTATGTTGCCTTGGGCAAGTCATAGCTATAGATGAATGATCCTGTAATTCTACTCCGATGCTTCATACTTGTTTGGAACTCACCTTGGGATCTGAAAAGATATGTCAGCAGAGGACAATTTCTGGAGGCTTCTAGATGAATAGAAACACTGTGGGTATGTCTTTACAATGCAGTGATTAATTTCTCAAGGACTTACCATTTAAGTAGAGAGATGCTCAATATCAGAAGACATTCCTTGATGTTAACTAATTTGGTCATAAATACCTGTGAAACAAAAAAAAAAATTGACGGCTTTTAATCCTGAGCAGATTTTTGCTTTTGGCTGACAATGGTACAGTCTTAGTAAAGGGGTGAGAAAATGCTAAGTATAAAAGGGTTTTAAATTCTCTATAAATAAGCTTCACTCTTGGTAGTCAGAATCTGAGGTCCTTATCCAATGACCCATAAAGGGACAAACTTGCATCATATAAATCTTGCAATTAGCTCTACAATTGAAATCAGAAAACAAAAGCAATTAAATGGAAGGACAGCTCATACAGCCTCCTTGGAGTGGAAAATTGAGGATCTTAGAATCACAGCTTTCAAGCTGATGGGATGTATATAATTGTGATGGAATAATATTGATAGTGCTGTAAGAACTGATGAGCAGAATGCTCTCAGGAAACCTGAAAAGACTTACATGAACTGATGCAAAGTAAAATGAGCAGAACCAAAAGAACATTGTATACAGTAACTGCAATATTTTATGATAATTAACTGTAAATGACTTAGCCCTTTTCAGCAATAGAATGACTCAAGACAATTCTGAAGGATTTATGTTGAAAAATGCTTTCTATCTCCAGAAAAAAAGTACTAACGGAGTGTGCATGCAGATTGAAGCATACATTTTCTTTACTTCATTTTTCTTGTTTTTTTTTGTCTGTATTTTCCTTCACAACACAACTAACACAGAAATATGTTTTACATGACTGCACATGTTTAACCTATATCAGAAGTTTTCCTTCTTGACGAGAGGGAAGGAGGGATTTGGAACACAAAAATAAAAAAAAGTGAATGTCATAAAATATTTTTACATATAATTGAAGGAAAATGAAATACAACATTAAAAAAGAAATTTCAATGTTAACTTATAACTCCAAATTTCTCATATAAATAAAAACTCATTTTTCCAACATTGATAACCTAACCATGTTATCGTATCTGTGTGAGTCTTAGAAAACCCCATCTTTTAAGGAATTAAAAGCATCACACTAAGTATAATAAGGTTATGCATGGTGGGTATAAAGCATACAAAATAAAGGAATTTTAAAGAACTGTGTTAGGGAAATGAACCTGCTGGAGTCCATCTTCCCCCTCTCTCAACTGAGAACTTTGCATCCTATTTCACTGGAAAAAAAATGAGACCATTCACAGAAAGTTTCCTCTTTTCTCCTTTTCCTCATCTCACATCACTGAGATACCTTCTGCCACTATCTCATTCACCCATGTTTCACATGAAGGTGTGACTCTTCTCCTTGCCAAGGCAACTGTCTCTATTTTTATAAGTGATCTTATTTCATTACATCTTTTCCTGTAGTTTGCCTCCTCCATAATCTTCCCTCTCTCACTTATCTTCAACCTCATTCTGTCTTTCTCTAATTTTTCCAATTTGTATCTTTTTTTGCATAGAGTTGTTTGAAATTTTTTGTCCCCATTAGACTGAGAGTTCCCAAGGAAAGGGATTGTCTTTCTCTTCTTTGTATCCATAGAACACAGAACATAGAATACATAGAGCACAGTGCTTGGAGCATTGTAGAGTCTTAATAAATGTCTGTGGACCAACCCCCTTATGCTAGTCAGATTTCTTTTTGCCTTGTGAAACAACACACAGGAAGAATTGGAATATGGGACAAGCAAAATTGTATTTAATTGAACCAATGGTATGTCTTTGTTTGGTAAATACTTTTTTGTTGCTAGATGTTATATAGTCTATGAGTATCTCATCCTGTTTTGTTCCCAAGTTATTGTATCAGACCTGACACTGAAAAAGATGGATTCAGAAAGATGTGAATGTCCAATTCAAAGAATAATTATTAGTATCAACTTGCCAGGAAGTGTCCAGTAGAGTGTCCCAAAGATAATTACTTCTCCTTGACCTTTTATATTACTGAGTGGAATAAAGATGTATAATGTATATTTATCAAGTTTTCAGATGACATAAAGATGGAAGGGAAGCTAAAACACAAGCTACCAGAGGTAAAATCTAAAGAGTTCTTACCAGGTATTAGACTCTATGTAATCAGATGAAATTCATCAGAGATTAATGTAAAATTTTCTACTTAGCTTAAAAAAATAACCTCATAAGGATATAGGGGTAGACTGATTACATAGTAGTTTTCCTGAGTGAGATCTCAGAGTTTTAATGGATTGTAGACTCAATAATACTTAGTATTGTGATGTGGCAGGCTAAAAAGCTAATTTGGTCCTGACCTTAAGAGAGGCATAGCTTCTAGGAATATGGAGGTGATAGTCTCTTTTATTCTTCTCTGACCTGACTGCATTTGGAACTTACCAGTAATTAATTCAATTAAATATGCACAAAATGGGCAGCACGTAATTGACTTGATTGTAGGAGACAGATAAGAAGGAGGCACTATAATTTCAGTTTTACTGGCAGAAGAAAAAGGGAAAGAAGATTTATAATAAATGTACTGTATTTTGTCTGTATCAAAATAAATACAAATCAGACCCACATTCCAACTGGAGAACTAAGAACTGATTAAAATATTCTAAAAATCTCTCCAAAAAGAAATCAGATCTTTTCCTCTTGTTCCCAAATGCCTCTGAAACCAGATTCTAACTAGTGTATATTTTATTGGCCACTTAGCTTTAGCACATGGTAGCCAGTATATTTAAAAACCCTTATGAAATGAAGCCCTTTATCAGATGTATTCCAAAATAAGTCAGAATCCAGAATCAGAAAGAAATAAAATGTAAAGTATGTTCTCTTGATTATATTTTATTTTTCACCAGAATTTTAAAAAATATGTCATTAGGGGACACAAAGAATTGTAAGCAGGTTACCTCTCAGCCTCTGCTATAATGAATACAAGTAACAGCCAAGTCTTTTATGCAGGCACAATGCAAGTACAGTGAAAAGTAGAATCCAATTCGCAAGGTGTGTGAAAGTCAGGCACATGCTCTTCTTTTTATATCTCTATTTTTGGTTGTATCTCATTAGCACAGCTACCTGTTACAGTGGCAGGCATAGTAAGCCCTTTGGTTTCATAGGTCACTCTTCTCTTTAGTGCAGCATGTAGGTAGTTACTTTTAGGCAATATGATGACCTTTGTTCAAAATGATGTTAAATTAGTTTTCAATGAATGTTGGTCTTATGTTTTGCTTAGTGCAGTCATAGTGGTTCAAAATGAAATAATTAGTCTGTAGCTCTTTAAAATACTTTATAATTTAAGCCATAATTTAATTTGAAATTTCGACAATCAATTTTAGCTAACACATCAGACCTGAGTTTGAAGATTTTTATTTTTTTCCATCCAGTCTTCCTATATCATTCTCATAACTAGATAATTATTGAGTTAGCTGGTATAGGACTGATTAATTTTGTTTGTTTTTGTTTGTAATGTCCTTTCTCCTATTGTTAAGGGAAATGAAACTCAAAGACATACAGCCCTCTTTCTCTCTCCTTGTAAAAATGGATATAATAGTTTTCTTCCAGATAGTATTTTGCAGGAACACATTACCTAAACTTTTTCCATATTAAGGAGTTAATTCCTGAATTAAAACAAAGAAAGCAATAGAAAGCAAGAAATTTTTGAATAGTTTTTTTTCAAATATCAATAAAATATCTTCTAGACTTTTTTGGTTATTTTCTCCCTCTGTTACCCTTGTGGATTCACAAAAGACCAATTCAATTGTTGATTGCCATAGGAGCTTTGATCAGTTCTGTTTTTCTGACTTAAGCCAGTTCATCCTCCTTTTGGCAGCCTAGAGGTTCCTTTTTCTCTGGAGTTCACCATACCTGAAAGACTTAGCATATTGGAATTCAGAATCCCCTACCTCAAGAGAACCATGGGCCTCAGCCTCCATTATAGCAGAGAGTGAAAGCAAGTGTTTCCATGCATAGCTCATCTAGGCATTTTATATAATTGATTTTTATTGTGGGTCTTTTAGAATGTTAAAATTTGGTATTTTTTTTCTTGCTGACCAAGTCTATATGGACATGATGCTCAAATAACACGTTATGGTTCAGTAGAGAGTAGTCACCTCAATGGCAGTCAGTCTAACTAGGTATTGGCATTCTGTAAGCAAGCAAAGTAAAATTGTTTGATAAAACTTTCTATTTCCAATTGCTGTGTTATTATGTAGAAATAATTTACAGTAATAAAATGCCTCATGATAATTCTGCAGTATAGTTCAACTTTATACCATCTCAAATTCAGTATGTCATCTTTATCATCTTTAATGCCACATATTGCCATCATGTCCAAAAGAATTGCATAAGAGTCTAGCAAATGCTTTGCTGAAATCCCTGTGAACTCTCTCACTCTCTCTCTCTTTCTCTCTGTCTCTGTCTCT
>JAQQSZ010017508.1:0-10784 GCA_028646595.1 Phalanger gymnotis | reverse complement strand
TTCTTCTCCACGACTTGACTAGTGTGTAAATTAATTCGATGCCAAGTTATACATGGAAGTTATATGGGATTCCATGCCTTCTTGGGGAGGGAGGGGGGGCGGGAGGGATGAAAAACTGGAACTCAAAATTATGTAGAACTGTTTGTTGCAAACTAAAAATTAAAAAAAAAAGTTTCACAGAAAAAAAAATTCTTGCGGGATACAGAACTAGTTCTATATTTCCAGGTAAAACATACTAATGACTTTATATCCCTTTGGATATAGTTCCAAATTGTTCCATAGAATTTTTTAATTAGTTCAGAATTCCACCAACAGTACATTAATGACTCATTTTTCCCACATCCCCTCCAACATTTGTCATTTACCGTTTTTGTTCTATTAGCCAATCTAATAGGTATGAGGTAGGACCTCAGAATTGTTTTAATTTGCAGTTCTCCAATCAATAGTGAATTAAGACATTTTAATGTGCCTATATATAGCTTTAATTACTTCATCAGAAAATTGATTGTATCTTTTGATAATTTATCAATTGGAGAATGGCTCCTATTTTTTTTTATAAATTTTATATTTGGTTCTCTATATCCTAGAGAAATTAGGCCTTTATCAGAGAAACTTGCTTCAATTTGTTTTTCACAGTTACCATTGCTAAATGTATTTCCCTCCATCCTATTCTTCCTATCCCATTTATTCTCTTCTCTATCTCCTTTCACACTGTCCCTCCTCAAAAGTGTATTGCTTCTGACCACTCCTTCCCCCAATCTGTCCTCCCTTCTCTCAACCCCCCCCCTTCTTTTATTCCCTTCCCCTTTTACTTTCCTATAGGGTAAGGTAGATTTCTATACCCCATTGCCTATTTATCTTATTCTCTCTTTGAGCCAATTCTGAATACAACAAGGTTCACTCACTCTCCCTCACCTGCCCCCTCTTCCCTTCCATTGTAAAAGCTTTTTCTTGCCTCTTTTATGTGATTTACCCCATTCTACCTCTCTCTTTCCCTTTCTCCCACTATAGTCCTCTCTCATACCTTAATTTTATTTTTTCTAGATATCATTTCTTCATATTCAACTCACACTTGTGCCCTCTAACTACCGTAATAATGAGAAAGTCTCATTAGTTACAAATATTTTCCCATGTAGGAATGTAGAGAGTTTAATCTTTTTAAGTCCATTGTGATTTCCCTTTCCTGTTTACCTTTTCATGCTTCTCTTGAGTCTTGTATTTAAAAGTCAGATTTTCTATTCAGCTTTTGACTTTTCACCAAGAATGCTTGAAAGTCCTCTGTCTCACTGAATGTCCATTTCCCCCCGAAAGATTATGCTCATTTTTGCTGGGAAATAATTTTTGGTTATAATCCTAGATTCTTTGCCTTCTAGAATATCATATTCCAAGTCCCATGATCCTTTAGTGTCAAAGCTGCTCAATCTTGGGTTATCCTGACTGCTGCTCCACAATTCTGGAATTGTTTCTGGATGCTTGCAATATTTTCTCCTTCACCTGGGAACTCTGGAATTTAGCATAACATTACAGCAAGTTTTCATTTTGGGATATGATTTAGGGGTTGATCAGTGGATTCTTTCAATTTCTATTTTACCCTCTGGTTCTAGAATATCAAGGCAGTTTTCCTTGATAATTTCTTGAAAGATAGTGTAAAGGTTCTTTTCTTTTTGATCATGTCTTTCAGGTACTCCAATAATTTTTAAATTCTCTCTCCTAGATCTATTTTCCAGGTCAGTGGCTTTTTCCAAATTGATAGTTCACATTGTCTCCTATTTTTTCATTCTTTTGTCTTTGTTTTATTGCTTCTTGTTTTCTCATAAAGTCATTAGCTTCCATTTTCTCCATTTTGATTTTTAAGCAATTATTTTCTTCAGTGAGCTTTTGGACCTCCTTTTTCCATTTGGCTAGTTATGCTTTTTAAGGTGCTTTTGTCTTCATTGGCTTTTTAGACCTCTTTTGCCATTTGGCCTAGTGTGTTTGTTAAGGTGTTATTTTCTAGATTTTTGTTTGTCTTTTTCACCTAGCTGTTGACTCTTTTCTTCTGATTTTCTTACATCACTGTCATTTCCCTTCACAATTTTTCTTCTATCTCTCTTACTTCATTTTCAATATATTTTTTGAGCTCTTTTGTGGCTTGATACTAATTCATATTTTTTCTTGTAGGCTTTAGATGTAGGAGCTTTGATTTTGTTATCTTCTTCCAAGTGTGTGTTTTGATCTGTTTTGTCCCCATAATAACTTTCTGTTGTCAGAGGGTTTTTTTGTTTGTTTGTTTGTTTTCCATTGTCTGCTCATAATCCCAGCCTATCATTGGACTTTTAACTGTTTGTTGAAATAGGACTCTGCTTCCAGGGTGGAAGGTAGGTTTGCCCAAGATTCAGGGATTTCATGGAGCTGTTTTCAGAGACACTGATAGGGACCTGTAAGTTTTCAGTTCTTCCAAGTTGATATGACCTAAGGAGAGGTGTTTTCTATTCTCCTGCCCTGTGCTCTGGTCTATGAATGACCGGAAGCATCCTTTTCTATGTTGGAACTATGAGGAGCTCCTCCCACCCTCATCCACTGCTGCCACAGGCTCAGCTCTTCTAGTACTCCTCCTGACTCTCACCTGTAGTATAAATATGATAGAAGATCTTCCCCACCCATTCAATAGGCCTCAGGTGAGCCAAAGTGGGAAAGTCTGATTATATCTTTATTTGTTTGTAGGCCTAAAGCCCCTACTTACTAGGAACTAAATTGATGTGGGCACGAAGTCCTCAGAGCCCTGAGGGGAGTTGCTAAGACCAGATGCAATGGTATGTGCATTGAGCTCTAGTCAATCATGAACTCAGCCCGTCAGAGACCTGAGTTCTGGCCAATTAGATACCAGCTGGGATTGTATAAAAAGAGGGCCCAGAACTGGGAAAAGCAGAAATGAGAGTGGCAGAACTGAGAGTGGCAGGATTCAGAAGAAGACATCAAGAAGACATTGAGGGAACAGATACTGAGGGAGAGTCAGCATCAAGAGAGACTGCAGATATAAAACTGCTGAATAAGAGACAGTTTTGAAGATCAAGGAACTTGGAGTCAGCAGGGCTGCAGGAGAGACTGTTGACCAAAGAGTTAGGATTCCTGAGTGATTGTTTACAGGAAAGCCCTGGTGGGGAGGGGAGGCTACAATATGGCTTGGTTCCTTGCTATAATATTTTGTTATAATTTGCTTGTTACTACAGTGAAGGGCTTACCTGTTTTGGAATATTATTTCTACTGTATAAAATTGAGGGCATTGGTACTTGGATTTGATCCTCTGGAGTCTAAATAAATGTTGTACTTCCTCTGCCCTCTAGCTAGAGAATTTCTTATGCTTAGTGATTCCTGAACATTTCAGGCATGTTCATGATCATCCTCGAGGTTATGAAACTTGCCTTACTGCTAAATCGTCACCCAGGATTGGGACCCAGATCTGAAAGTGGGCAAAGCAACAGAGTTTTGCGTTCTGCTAGCAGAAGAGAACACTATAATCTCCTTTTGAGGAGATGTTCGGTCCCCTTATGATCTGTGGGCTGGAGGCTGCTGCTCCTGATTCAGTCACTCCCAAGGCCTGCTCCTGGCCTGCTGGTGCTGGTCTGTGCTGGCAGCGTCTGTGATTTACTGAACTCCACTCCTACTCTGACAGAAAATTCCTGCTGACCTTCTATGTTGTCACTGGTGTCTATGGCCTAAGACATCCAGAAACCCTCACAGGTGCCAGCAATTTATGAACTCTGAGTTCTGCCCCAGGATCACTGGGATCCTGGCTGTTCTGGTGCAGCCTACAGTGGGCTGCACTTCTCTCTTAGCCTGGTGCAACAGACCTTTGCTGTCAACCTTATAAGTTGTCTTGGACTGAAAATTTGATTCATTCCTTCTTTTTATGGATTCTGCTGCTCTAGGATTTGTTTAGAATCATTTTTAAAAGTATTTGGAGGGTTTTGAAGGAGAGGTCAGGCAAGTCCTTGGCTTTACTCTGCCATCTTGTCTCCACCCCAAGCTTCTTTGATTTTATGCATTCCCTGAAGCTATTGTCATATTTCTCTCTTCCCTTTCACAGCCACACTCCTATGAAAAGCTATCTACATAAGTTGCTTCCAGTTTCTCACCTCTCATTCACTTTTAAATCTTTTGCAACATGATTTCTTAACCTATTACTCAAAAGAAATTTCTATTTTGAAGATAATAGTATAATTTTATTGTTAAATTAATTGACTTTTTCTCAAGTTGCATCCTTCTTTACCGGCCCAAGGTGTTTGTCACTACTGACCCCCCCCTCCCCCCGTCTTATGGACATGCTCTCAACCATGGGTTTTTGTGATATTGCTCTTCCTACCTATCAAATAGATAGTTCTTGGTCTCCCCTGCAGATTCCCCATTTGTGCTCCCACCATCTATGTATGGTTGTGCCAGAAGGCTCTTTCATTGGTCCTTTCCTCTTCTTTTTTCTACATTCTTTCTCTTGTTGATTGCACCAGCTCCTACTAATTTAACTGTCAAAATTATATCAATCCAAAATCTATGAAACTTTCTCCTCAGCTCCATTTTTGAAGCTTCATCTCCCTGCCTGATATCTCTACTTGTGTGTCCCATAAACATTTGTAACTCAAAGTGACAAAAATAAATCTTGTTATCCTCCTCACTAAATTCACCCTTTCTTCTAAGTTCTCTATTTATGTTCTGGTAAATATCCTTCTTATAATCAAATATATGCATGACTTCTGAATACATTTTCTCTTCTATCTGATTTTCTACCCTATCCCCAATTTCTAAACAGTTGCCAAATGTTGATTCTCCATATAACCCCTTCACTCTGTACATAACATAACTGTCCTGGTTAGGGTTCTCAGGACCTCATGACCTTTTATCCAGATACATAAGGCAAGAAATTATCAGAATTTTTCTTTTTTTCAGGGTGAAAAACAGGACTATCCCTTTTAGTTCTAGTGATAACCTCTGTCTTAGCCTTGCCAGCTTTCTTACTGTCTCAGGTATATAATTCAGGTCTTTCTTCTACTACCCCTGACTATTGCAACTGCCCTTAATTGGCCTATTAGATCCAGTTTCTTCCTGTATATAATGCACATCCTGTCTGTACAAACTATACATATATAGTAGTAAGGGAAACTGGTCTCAATAATACCATAACAATATTACAATACAACAAGGATAATACAAAATATGTATAAAGAAAAATGTGATCATTTCCCCCCCTCGAATGCATGGGGCTAAAAATCTTGGGGTAAGGAGTGAAGAGCTCATCCTTTATTGCTTCTTCCTACTGAAAAGAGATATAGAGCTGATCCTGTCCCAAAAGTTCAAGAGTCCTATTCAAATGGGAAGTTCTTTGGCAAGCTGGCACCCAGGAACTCAATTGATGCCGGGTCCTTGAGCAGACAGTCATCCAAATGTGTAGACTACTGCGAGTATTTAAGCCTAAAGAAGACAGAACTAGCAACAAGTTTAACCAAAACAAAGACCAAAAAGAGTAGGCAAGTATGGGCTATTATCCTTAAAATAAGATCATCTACATTTTGATTGAGACTTCAACTATGCAATGTCAATTTAATCTCATAGCCAAAATCAGATGAGAAATGTTTCTTTTCAAAAAGAACACAATGAGGAAACTAAGACAGGAGGAACCCATCTTAGAGAGAGACAAGGATTGTCCTCATAGCTTTTTCCCCCATATATAAACTTCCACTTGTTAATCATACAAGATCACATTCCCTCTGAGTGGCTTTGGGGTCTTGATCTAATCTGAGTTTCCCTAAAGGTGTGACAAACTCAGGTACAAAGGTTCAGGATCTGTAGCATCTATAGGGGCAGTTGTTGCTTCTCTATTCCATCTGTTATCAAGCCCCTTATCTTGGCACATTCTGTCCAGTTCATTGGTTGGAATACCATTGATCGTGTCAAAATCTACCCCTGCTCTCAATAGGCCAATGAACATTTCTTTTCTTGTCGTTTTATTCTGATGCCAAATCTGCTGGCTATTTACTCTCCTCTCTTGAGGAGATCTATCTCTTCTTCAGTGTACTAAGTCATTTAACTGTGAAATCTTATCAATTACCTCAGAAAGAAGATTCCTTACTTCCTCAAGTAGCAGAGTCAAAATCAAGTGTTTCTAAGCAGAGGGAGCCGGCTTCACCATTAAATTCCTGTGAGAGGCCCCCAAGGCAGTGTCTTAATATATACCTTAGGTTCCTATCATAATAGCAGGCTTCATTACCTCCTCCTTTAACTTGCTGATACAGTCTCTAAGAGAATACCAAGGTGTATTCCCATTGGTCCACATAGAATCAACACGTTTTTTTTTTTTATTACATCCCTCAGCTAATAAGGTTAACAGACTAGTCATATCATTGCCGAGATCTCCTTAAAGATGATACTCCCTAAAAACTGGCTGAGTTAAAGTATCCTGGCTGATACTTATGAATCTCATACGATCCACATAATCAACAGATACTCCTGAGCCTCTTAATCACTGATTCTCACTATCCAAGATATTAACAATTCTCTCAGTCTTTGGGGGAATCTACTCAAAATGTCTGTGATTTCCTGCTGGGAAAAATCTTCCAAAAGTTCCCTCAACTGAATTATCATCTTGGGTTTCCCTCCTCCTTCAAAGTGTAGGATCCACCTCTGTCTGGGTACTTACCAGTCTCTCATTCTCTGTGTGAGGGACATCCTGAATCATAGTAGCATTTGTGCCTCAACCCCTGACATTGTCTCATTTTCCCCCAACTCCCTTCTCCTGCTACAACAGCAGGACCAAGGGTGGAATTCAGACTTTATCTGGGCTGAGTTGAGGTATAGTCTCCACTTCTTTGGCCTCCTCTTTCTCCTAGCCACATTAAAGGCAAAATTCTCATTTGAGTCAGTAGACTCTTGAGCAATAACTTGTTCTCCTGCTGGCTGAGATTCCCCATCTTGCTGTGACATAGGAGTATCATCATTTCTCTCTCTTAGTTTCAATCTTTTATATGTGATCTGTTAGGCTGATAACACTATTTAGCTTCACCTAGATCGTGGTATCAGCAATTCTTCTCCAAGCTCAATTTTAATATCATCTCTCGCAATCATTTTTCCAAATTGCTCGGGTCTCTGTTGTGTAGCCTTGGTTCCCAGTTTTCAGAGTCCAGCCTCTTTAGCCCATTCCTTTGCTAGAGAGCAAATAAGATAAGATAAGCCCCCTTGGATATTCATCTCTTCCTCTGAAGTCCTTCTGCTTTTAAATAGAGATTTTTATACCCCAAGATCCCATCCTCATCAACAGATATAGTAGCAAGGCAAGATTCATGACCTCGAAGAGGACCATGGATGTGCCTGAATGGTTCAGGAATCACAAAGTATAATAAATTATATAGGTAGAAGGCAGAGGAAGTATAATATTTATTTAGTCTCCAGAGGATCAAATCCAAGGACCACTGCCCCCAATTTGATATAGTAGCAACAATATTCCAAAACAAGTAAGCCTACCTCACTACGGTAACAAGGAAAATGCAATAAAATTTATAGCAAGAAACCAAGACATACTGTAACCTTCCCTGCCCTTCCCTCCTCCCCCCTCCCCCCCCACCAGGGCTTTCTTGTAAACAATCACTCAAGAATCCAAACTCTTTGTTCAGCACTCCCTCCTGCAGCTCTGCTGACTCTAAGTTCCTTGATCTTCACAAGTTTCTCTTGTTCAGCACTCTTACATCTTCAGTCTCTCTCAACAGTGGCTCTCCCTTCATGTCTGCTGCCTCAATGTCTCCTTGATGTCTGTTTCTGATTTCTGTCACTCTCAGTTCTGCTGCTTACAGTTCTGCTGTTGCCAGTTCTGTGCTCTCTTTTTATAGAGTCTTAGCTAGCATCTAATTGACTAGAATTCAGAGCACATACCATTGACTCTGGTCTTAGCAGCTCCCCTTAGGGCCCCGAAGGATTCATGCCTCTCAAAATCTAGCAAACTACTTTGCTAACTGAGCCTGGGGCCTCAATACCTAGTTAGTGAAAGGGTGTGGGCCTGTCTCTAATCAGTCCTCCCTTTGTTGGCCCCACTTGAGGCCTATTCAATGGGCAGGAAATGTCTTTCACTTGCTAATTGCATTTACAACATACAGGGTTGTGACATATATCCAATTCCATTAAAATAGAGGCATCAATGTGGAAGATGATAAGGATCCGCTTCTGGTAGTAGATATTCTACATTGGCCTACAATGCAGTTAGGAGGATCTTTTCCATCAGCTATGTATCCAGAACAGCATGTCATTTATTCAAGAGAGGATGCCTCTTAGGATAGCCTTTGTTAACTTTTTTGTGGTTGCTCTTCATTTTTATTTTAGCTATTTTTTTTTATTTCCTTGTGGATTTTTTTTGGCAAGTTCTCTAGTCTCCAGATGTGGTTTTTTAAAAGTGGGGGTTAATTAACCTTACTTCCACTAAAACTTAACTAGAAAGATTTGATTGATTCTTTAGTAGCATAAGGAGCTGGGGAGAAGAGGACAAAAGGAACTCACAGTAAATCTCTTTCTCTTTCTAATAGGATTCTTCTAATAGGAGGACTGAATTTTTTTTTTGAAACCTTATTCCCTTTGGTTAATCATGAGCAGAATCAGAGAGTGACTAATGTGTTAAATATTTAGCACATTAAAGTGTTATTTAACACAAAAGTGTTAAATATTCTGGCCCAGTAGCTGACAGCAAAATTTCCCAGTATGATCAAACCAGATTAAAATGTAACCGGAAAATGTTTGACAAAAAACAATAAAAATACAATGCAACATAGATTATGTCAATTTGTGATTTTCTAAGCCAATATTCAAGCCCACAGAGATTTGTTTCTATCACAATATAAGACCAATTATTTATATGCTAGTCCCTCATAGAATAGGTTATAATATTGTAATATTACAATAATATTGTAAGAATATACCCAAAACTCACAGTCTCTCATTAAAGATCATGATCTTATTTCACTGAGTCAAATGGATTTATTTCAAGATGTGATTGATTGACATTTAGTGGTAAATCTCAAGCATCTTTGTTAACTACTTAGTATTTATATATTTATTTGTTATATATTCTTTTAAACAGAAATTAAAAGGCTAAGGCAAGATGATGAAAACTTTTGGAGAAGATTACAAAGAGATCAATTTTCTGAAATCATATGAGAAAACAAAATCATCCCCCTGCTGTAGGGTACCTATTAATTCATCTGTCCTAATTACTTCTTGATACTGTGGCATGGGCCTCCATTTTTCTCCATCATTGTAAATACAGTTCTTTGAAATATTTATGATTAACTATGATACTAATTGACACAAAGCAGTTGATTTTTGTAGTACATGTAAAAAATGTAGAATTGCAAAAAAATATTATGTTCTTTTGATATGGCTTTTAGATCTGAAAGGAGATTATTCATTACTGAAACAAGAAAATAAAATATTTTACTTGTTTGCAACATTCAATTACAGTAGCTCTTGACTAAATGCTTTTTATACTCAATGAAAGAAAATGTGGGTCAATATAATATTCAAATAAGATTAATGGATCTATGATAGTGAGTTACTTTTAAAATAGAAATTTCAATATAAATGTAAAATGTTAAATATAAAATAAAATTCTTTCAATCCCATTTTATATAGCAAAATTATAATAATATTAAGACAAGATGGAAGGAAGTTGTTGCAATGTCAAGAACTTTACTATGGAAATTATGTGTGTGTGTGAGTGTGTGCAAAGGTGCATACATAAAGACACACACACACATATATATGCATACACACAAGCACAAATATGTATATTGAACAAAATAAACTACAACCAGAATATTTGTCACAGATCAATAAAAAATAAGAAATTTTAAAAAGAAACATTAAGATGTCCCTTAATCCAAATTCTTAGAAATGAAAATTGAACTTGTAACAATACTATAAGACTTCAACTTTACAAAACTTTCTTCAGTAACACATTCCAATATTTAACAAAAAAATAAGTTTAAGCAACTTTATTCTATATAACCCTCTTATGCTGTAAGTGAAAATTACTGTAACATCTTTAGTGCATTTCACTTTCCTAGTTAACAATGTTTACAGGAATTTGCATAAAAATTGCACAGAGGAGAGAGGATCAGAATGTGGATACTGAATCACAGTAATTCAGCTATTCATTCATTATATTTATGAAACAAGGACATTATGTGAAAGAAATTGTGCTAGATACAAGGAAAGCAGCACAAAGATAACCAACACTCAGCCTTTAAAAAACTTAAGTTTCACTATGGGTTATAAGATATAAAAAAAAATATATAGTATGAATTAGTATAGGATGACCATAAGAATAAACAGTACTATACAATCAAATGAAGAAGATAACATTTCAGGTTTGGGGACCAGTAGGGGAAGGCTTTGAGTGTGGGTAGGATGTTGAGAAGTCACGATGGCTGGAGAGAGGGCATTCTAAGTATGAGAATTAGTGTTAGGAGATACTTAGAGACATGACTCTGAGTAATATTCAGGAGAAAGAAAATAATTAGCAAGGATTTGATTTGTTTTGTTATTTTTCCTGGACCATAGTGTGCATGGAAAGGATTGTAATGGGAAAAGAATAGAAAGCAAGAAGGACTCATATTGTTCAGGTTACTAAATGTCAGAATAAAGAGTTTGGACCTTAATCAAAAGGAAAAGAGAAACATTTGAGTTTTGTTTTCTTTCTGAGCAGGGACAACTTGATGAGTATTCAGTATTAGAAATACTAATACAGTATCCCTCTGTAGGATGGCCCAAGAAAC
>JAQQSZ010017507.1:0-10784 GCA_028646595.1 Phalanger gymnotis | reverse complement strand
AATTTAAAAGGTCCCTTCAAGTTCTAAATCTATAATCTTATATCCAATTAGTCACCAAACTCTATGCATTCTATTTCCATAATATCTCAACTCCTTTTTATTCCTTTCAGTACCACCCTTTGTAACAACAATGCTACTTGCCACTAGTGTTGGCTGTGTAAGACCAACACCACCAGCATACAGGAGGGCTGCTAGCGCAATTCTTTGATCTGCTTTACTAAGGAAAGCAACTTTAAGGGGTTTACAATCTCACTTTAATTAAACATACAGATATCATTCACTTAGTTCAGGGGAAAAAGTCAGCACCCTGAACTTCAGAGAAAACAAGCAGAAATTATATTAACTCAGCAAATAACACAAATCAGCAGACAGGCTTCTAGCTGTCTGACCAAGGCATTACATACATAGTTATCAGAGAGAGAAGCACCAACATCTGGGTTTTTCAAAGTCGGGGTAGGCTTCTTAATGGCTATCCAGAATCTCCACATGACACTCTTCCAATGAGTGAGCCCCAAACAAAATGCTAATCTCAGAGTATATATATACTTCTTCATGGTCAGAGAGCTTCACACTTTTTGTGACTTAATTAGTAAAATGGTATGGGCCTTCCTACAAGCAAAGGCAAGACTCAATCAAAGGCACTTGATTGCCTTGGTGCTGAGAAGTACTCCAAAAGAAAAAACAGTAAAAAGTCCTACTTTGCTTGCCCTTACACCCTTATAAAGGCTTTCACTATCACCAGCCTGAAATATTACAATAGCCCCTCTCCCCCTTCCAATCCATCCTGCAAATCTCTAACAGACTAAACTTCCTTATGCATAAATTTGGTTATGCCTTGCTTCTGCACAAAAATATTCACTGGTTGCCTATGATCTACCAATTAAAGTTCACACTTATTTGTCTGGCATTCAAGGTACTCTACAATTCAGCAGGACCTGGGGAAGTTTTACCTAGAGAAGACTTCATTGAAAGTGAAGGGAACTGATAATTATCTTCAAGTATTTAAAGGACTATCATGTATAATAAGAATAATAACAATAAAATCTTATCCTTCTTCTCTTTTTTATTTTTTTGAGGAAGGCAGGGCAATTGGGGTTAAGTGACTTGCCCAAGGTCACACAGCTAGTCAGTGTGTCAAGTGTCTGAGGCCAAATTTGAACTCAGGTCCTCCAGACTCCAGGGCTGGTGCTCTACTCACTGCGCCACCTAGCTGCCCCAATCTAATCCTTCTTGACCTTCAAGGCCAAAACTTGAACCCATAGGCTGACAGTTATATTTCCCTGAAATCTTTCTCCCTAGAGGGAAGAACTTCCTGAACACAAATGGAATGGCCAACCTTGGGAAGTAGAAAGTTCCACCTATCACAACCAGTCTCCCAGGGAAAGCTAGATGATCATTCATTGATCAGAGAGAATTATTGTTCCAAGTAAGGGTTAGACAAAATGAACTCTAAAGACCCAACAATATGATTCTAGGATTCAGCCTCATTTTATTTCTCTTCGGTTGCATTCTATTTATTCAGTGTGCCTCTGTATCTATAACGTTCCAATAATGCACCATATGTCATGCTAATAAATTGGGAAGTAGCTACACTTCTATAATTCTGTACCGGTCACTGGGAATACACTAGCCTTTAAAATACGCTGCCATCCAAAGTGCCAAAAAGCAGTCTAATGACCTCAGTGCACTTTCAGTATGAAAAGGGTTCCCACAAAGGTCCCACTGTTCATGGAGGAATTTGCCAGTATAACTCTTTGAAACAAACTGCTGACTGTGAGGCTCTCAATGTTCTTTTGACTTAAGATTTGTTTGATAGCAGCGCTAGTGACTAAGCTTAAGGAAACAAATTTATGGGTGTAACTATCTTTGAATGAACACAGATTTTACCTTTGTGCCTAGGGGAAAGACAGGCTGGAGATGCATCTTGTTCTGTGAGATAAGAGCCCCAGCATTGAGATTAGGAGGTAAGATTTTCAAGGTAGATATGACCAAAGACCATCTAACCTCTGCTTCAATTTTCTCTTTCAAAAATCAGGTTAGCTGATTCTAACAACCCATGAGACTACTAGGAAGTTTTGTTTGAAAAAATGATTTCTTCCAGGACCCTGGAGAAAGTTATATCAAAGGAAATAAAATTTTATGTCCCTATATTTTATTAAGTGCTTTTCCAGTTTATAAATTGTGTTCTCGTTCCATAAGCAGAGTGATATTTTTATGTGTATTTGTGTTTTCTATATAGCAACTTGCTCCCCATTTAAAGAGCTAATGTATTTTCAAATTCTAGATGAGCCCTGCTAAAGTGAGATGTACCATTTAGGGAAATATTAAAAAATAATAATAATACCTAACATTCACACAGCACTTTAAGGTTTACAAAGTACTTTACATATGTTAACTCATTTGATAAAAATTGCTGGATTTCATTTTCTCTTCGTTTCTCCAGCACTAAGCACAACTTAACTAACCCAGGTGTCAGTTAAAACCAGATTAAAATATAATTGGGAAATGTTTAGCAAAAAAAAAAATAATACATACAACCTAGACAATGTCAATTTGTGGATTTCAAAGATGATATGCAACCCCTAGGAATCCATTTTCCTTTCTTCATTTCTTTTTTTTTTTTAGGCAATCAAGGGTAAGTGACTTGCTCAGGGTCACACAGCTGATAAGTATCTGAAGCCAGATTTGAACTTAGTTTCTTCTGACTTCAGGGCCAGTGCTCTAGGAATCCATTCCATTTGACTTTAACACTGTGGGAAAAGTGAATTAATAAAATTACCCTCCCCAAATGAAGCTTAGAGACTGCCTTCAACAAGTTTCCAGTAAACCTCCTTTGTTTTTATATCCCTTAACAAATTCCCTGATATTGCACCAAGAACTTCCCTGACGTGTTTGTATGACATATATACTTTCTCCTCCACAGAAACAGCCCTGCTCCAAGCCACGCTGACTCCATGTAGTACTGTATCAGCCTTTTTGCTGTAGGGGTTATTACCCCTAGTGAAGCAGCTGCAGCAGTTAGTGTCTTTCAGCTCATTTTCACTCTTTATTGGTATAAAAAGACTTTTAGCTGCTAAAGGTGGAAGATGCCAGTGGCTTGGGAAAGTTTTCCTCCCTTTATGGGCAGATTTCTCTGATCTAATGAAACTAGCTATACTCAGAAGAGAACTTCCTTATTTGTCTCCTGTAGCTAAAAATATACATTTTTTTCTCCAAAAAGTACACCATTCATTTTTGCATAACCACCTATGTTTAATGAACAGCCATCTTTCTTTTCTGTCTCATCTCATACAATGATACCTGAATAATGTTTAGCTTATGTTTCCCTAATACATTATACATATATATGCATGCATATATGTACATGTTCTCCACCTTACTATCTCTTTGATTCACTCTTAACTGAATCCTTACGGCCATCATCTCAAGAACCCACGTTGGTGAGCACTGACCCTCTTGGGTCCCCTCAAAAAGTTCCATTACAACACCACTGATAACATATCAGGGCCACCACAGAATTCTCCAAGAGGATAAATTGTGGAATAATGGCTGATCTGCATTGTTAGAAGGAATTGCCTATATTATGAAATCTTTAGAAATTAAAAAAATCCTTCACATGTTTGGTGAAAAGCATAATCTCCCTATACCACATCCAGTTGGGCAGTACATGTATTTTACCAAAAATGTCCCCCAACATAGGGAGCCAGGGATCTCAAACTCCTAAATTATTTCCATAGTTCTTGAAGAACCAAGAATCATTATATTTTGCAAAATCAAAGATACCATCTGAGCACCCCACATTATCTTTTTCCCCTCTAGAGGTGAGATAAGCCCTGCCCTTCTCCAAGACTCAGCTTATCCTCGTTCCTTTCTGTTGCCATAGAAAACAAAGACAGAGACACTGCCAAAAAGATAAATGACCCTTGACCAGTAGCTACCACAAGATTGAAATAAATAAAATTTCACTCCTTCTTTCCTAAATAAGCAAAAGATGCACCATCAACAACCTGTAAACTAAGAATATCAAAGTGATCCATTCATTCCTGCTTGGTTTCCAGCAGTAGTAAACGGTTTGTCAATTTCAAGGCAGAGATTCTGGAGTGGGAAGAAGTCTACAAAAACAATTATATACATGTCCATAGCGTTTTAAGACTTATATAGAATCTTGAACTGAAGTCACAAACACCAGCTTCAAGTCCTGCTTCTTATACTTGGCTTTTTGGCCACGGACAAGGCATTTAACCTGAAGTTCAGAATCTTCATCTGTAAAATGGAGACAATACCTGCCACACCTGCTTCCCAAGGTTGCTGTGAAACTAAAATGAAATAATGTACAACACTATGCAAATTTTAAAGCACTATGGAAATGTCCACTATTATTGTTTTCAACAATACCTCTGCAAGATCAGTTTGAGTATTATTACTCCCCTTTTATAGATGAAGACATAGTTTGTCCCTGCACACACAGCATTTTGAATCCGTTTTCTGCATAACTCCAGTACGGTTGCTACTCCACCACTACTTCTTCAATGCCTTCACAATTGCACAGATGGATTGGGGCACCACGAAATGAACTTACGTCAAACAAGGAAGAAGGGTGATGCCTCATGTTACACACTATAGCAGCACTTTTAACAACAACTGCTTGGCTTATAAAGTGATCATAGTTCTTAAAAAACAGCTCCAAGAAATAAAATTGACTCATAGAATAGACAGAATAGGTCATCTAACTAGACTATATACTCTCCTTAAGGGCAAAACCCCCCATCTTTCTTTGCAACAGACATCAGCCAATTTCTATGCCATAGCTCCAATATTTGCTTAATCTAAATGTCCTCCCTTGGGATCATGAAACTGCCCAGGTGAAGCCAGTTTGGACTAGAGCTATAGTTACTAGAAAGAAATGGAAATTTCAGGAATTCTGCTAGACAGAAATGGAAATTTCAGGAATTCTGGAGACCACTAACTACAATAGTTTTTTGATGAAAACAGAATAGGCTTGGAAAACCATCTTTACAACCACTAGGACATCACAGAGAAATTGATACTTTATCATACTCAATATTTCAAATGATTCAGTCACCAACCCCAGATCACCACCTTTCCTGGCCCAGTATATACTCTTCTAGAATTGTTGGGAATAACAACCAGAAAATCAGGTTTTCTGAAACTGAACTGGTTCTCAGATGACACTGAATTCAACTTTGGGGCCTACTGGAAATCATTTCAGGTTGGTAAAGCTTGTGCTTAGCTGCCACAGCCTTCAACAACCCAAGGTTACTCCACTTCATAACAAGGCATCCGAATTGGGCTTTAGGGAAGGGCATACTGGCGTTATTCCTAAAAGTGTAAGGGGATCGAAAAAGTTATAACTTCAGGCAGAATGGGCCTGCTCATGGTTCACCTACAAAAGAAGAAAAAAGGAGGGATGGAAAAATAGAGAAAACCAGTGTTTCTGCTTCAGAACACAAGCTCCAACCTCCCTCATCCATGTTTTCCCTGGGGTGAAAGAAAAAGAGGAGGGAAAGGGTTGACTGCTGTTCTGTCATCTGGAAGAACAGTAGGGAAACCTTTAATTATTCTACAAGGTCTTGACAGTGAGCAAATGCAGTATTCACGAAGAAAGCAAAGACTGGGCGGAGCCACGACCTCAAGTAATGATAAAAAGGCGAGAGCCAGCAGCTCAATGCACGGGATCCCCATTCTCCCACCTGGGATGCTCTGCCACCTGGATCAGACGCGTCTCCGGACCTTCCGCGGCCATTGCTTCGGCTTCCTTCTCTCTTCACCCGCTTCCACTGGCAATGCAGTCTCTCAAAAAAATCATGGGACTGACAACAGCTGAAAAGCCTCTTCCTTCCGGGCACTATAGGCAGTACTTCGCGGAAGTCCGGCTACTTGGAGTGGGCTAGCTCTGAAGCTTGCTGCTCCTCCCCCGACCCCTCCTCCGTGTGGTTCCCTCAGCTGGCCCTCCTGGGCTCCCGGTCAGGTGCAGCAATGTAGAGTCAAGCAGACGTTTGCTTCCCGGGAGTCCCTGCGTAAAGTACTCGTGGAGCTGACGAAACATTTTCCCTAGGCAGTCCCAGGGTGAAGTCTGAATACAATTATCACCTTGTACCACCCCCTCAACCACAAAACCACACACCTCTGGCCCACTGATTGCAATCTGCACTTCTCCCTTCAGCATTAATTTCTATTCAAGTAAAATACTGGTTGATATTGCGCAGCCTGGACGTTTGCAAATAAATCATTTAACCCTACAGTCAGCAGAAGGGCCCAAGAGAATGTAAAGGAAAATTGGCTTCAAAGCTCAAGGGGGAAAATGAAACCTATGGTGGTAATTACGTTGTAAAGTCACTAAAATTTAATATTAGAAATTCGTCCAAAAGGAGAATGGCATTGGACTTAGTATGCCCCGTCCCCCCCCCCCAACACACACACACACCTTCTTACTGAGAGTGGTTGAAGAGTTTTCACAATTACAGAGCTACAGCGCAACTTCTTTTTTTCCTAAACGAATGTACTCTACTTACTAAACAGTAAAGCCCTAACATTTCTTTGGATTGTATGGGTATTTGTATATCTGGATAGTGCTTGGATTTATAATTTGTACTGTTATACTTTTTGAGAAAGACAATGTGAATACATAGTTCTGGTCTGAAGTCAATTTCAGAAAAGTACTAGTATACTGTTTTGGGGAAAATATGCCAACTGGTGAAACAAAACTGGACTCACAAAACTCAAAAAGTATGGCATCTTTGCTGTGTGGGAATGGAAGCAAGTGGGAACTGCAGATACTTTGCCTCTAAGTTACAGTAATGTTGCTAAAATTATGTTTCTCAAACTTACCCAAAATAGAGGCATTACTAACAAGGGATAGTCAGAATTTTTAAACAAGTTAAATAATTAAAAATTCTAGCAAGAATATTTACACATGTCCTTGTAAGCTTTTTCTCACCCACTCCCCAATTTTGAAGAAAAAATGTGAATTATTTTTCCCCAAGGAGTTGTCACATTTTTAGGTAATTTATGTGGTGGTCAGAAGTAGTAAAGGCACCATGAAGGCTTAGTAAAAGTAGTTAGATAGGAATGACTCTATTTTCTAAAAACAAAGCAAGTTAAAGGACTGTTCACACCTTTTAAACCACTCTTAATGAATTTTCAAAGGCCAGAGTTGAGGGATGAATGGGATAAAATTCTAAATTCAAGCTGCTGCTATTTTTGTATCTCTCCTTAACAATTTACCTGCAAAATTCTTTCCTCCCTGTCTTATTGGCAAGGCCACAGCTAAAAAGAGGAGAAATTATGCAAATGAATTTGGAGTCAGTCAATAAACATTAATCGCCAACTGTGGGCCAGATGGTATGCTTAGTTTTGGAGATTAAATACCACAGTGTCACAGTCCCTACCCACAAGGGGTTTATATTTCTATGGGGGTGGGGGGAATACGCATTTACATAAAAGTAAATACAGTATACATATAAAATAAATACATAGTGATGGGAAGGGGGAAAGCTAATAAATGGGGCAATTAGGAAAGTCGTTGAAGGAAAACGCACTTGAGCTGAGCCTTAAAAGGATCTCAGGTTTCCAAAGAGGGAAGGAGGAAAAAGGAAAGCATTCCAGGTTAGTGGGGTACTAGGGAAGGGCAGCCTGTGCATAGGCACTGAGAAGAAAATAGAAATGTGCAGGAAACAGCAAGCAAGCCAATTTGTTTGTATGGCAGAGTGGGTGAGGAATAATGTGTAATCAGCCTGGAAAGAAGGATGAAGCTGGACTATGAAGGGAGGAACATTAAATATCTTGTAGAAGGGTTTGCATTTTAATGTAAAGGCAATGAGGATCCTCAGAAACTTCTTTAGCAGAGAAATAATGCGGTCAGGCCTGAATTTAGGGTTATAGAGTCATAGATGCAGTGCTGAAAGGACCTCAGAGACCTAATTTTATAGATTGGCAGCTATGTGGACAGATTAGAGAGATGGGTCATAGGTACATAAATTTAGAATGAAAAGGGACCCTAGAGGTCAAAGAGTTCTGTATCTTTTAAGGATGAAGAAACTAAGGTTGAGGAAAATTAAGTGATAATGTTTTCTCAGTACATAAGAAGTGACAGAGGTGGGATTGGAAATTGGGTGCCCTAACTACAAATAACAATAATAGTTAGGATTTATGCAGGGTTTTAAGTTTATAAAACACTTTACAAATATCTCATTCTATCCTTAGAAGAACCATAGTGGGTAGGTGTGATTATTGCCTCCATCTTAGATGAGGAAACTAAGGCAGACAAAGGTTAAGTGACTTGCCCAGGATTAAGGAACTAGTATCTCAGACCAGATTTGAACTGAGGTCTTCCTAATTCCAGGTCCAGTATTTTTTCCCAGAACCATCTAGCTAAAGGCAATACTCTCTACTAGCTGTTGCCTTTCAGTGAAGAGGAAAAATGTATTCAAGAAAATCAATTAGGACTGGATTATTTGCCAAAATTGTTGTCTGTTTCCTCACCAAGGCTCTAAAGATAATCTTTGACTATTCAGTTCAACTCTCACTTTTAAAGTTTCTTACAGCCTTCCTGTTTGCTAAATTATTGTTTTTGTTGTTGTTCAGTTGTCAGACTCTTTGTGACCCCATTTAGGGTTTTCTTGGCAAAGATACTGCAGAGGTTTGCCATTTTCTTTTCCAGATGAGGAAAAGGAGGCAAATAGAGTTAAGTGACTCATCCAGGGTCACATAGCTAGGGTTTGAGGCCAAATTTGAACTCAGGTCTACCTAACTCCAGGCCTGGCACTCTATCCACTTCAGCACCTAACTGCCCCAAATTCTATCCTAGGTTCTTTGAAACAAACAATTAAATAGCAGTACCTCCCTCAAGGAATTCTCAGTCCAGTATGGGAGCTGGCTACCTACAAAAACAACACATTTTTTTGGACATGTTCAGTGCTGAAATTTGTTCCATGTATGTAATAGTTTTCTCTTTCTCAACTGGCTTAGGGAGAAGTGGGAAGAAAGGAAGGTGAGAAGGGAAAGAAAGCTGATTTTCATTGATTGTAAAAACAAAATATTAATTTAAAAAAAATCTAATATTTAAAATTACAAAACGGGGTTGTAAGAAATTATTTTCCCACTTCAAAAAGTCTACTTCCAGCCAAACTAGACTATAGTAGGCCATACATAGTACTCCATCTCATGCCTCCATTCCTTTTCCCATGACTAGAACATACTCCTTCCTCACTTCTACCCTTTTGATTCTTTAGCTCCCTTCAAGTATCACCTTGTACGAAGGCTTTCCATGATCCCCAGTTATTAGTGTTGTCAACCAGTGTTCCAACAACAGCCAGCTCACAGAACCTAGGAGCCCAGGTTCTTCTGATCTGCTTTACTGAGGAAAGCAATATTAAGGTGTTAACAAGTTTACTTTAATCTAGCATACAAATATCATTCACTTAGCTCAGGGGAAAAAGCCAGCACCCTGAACTTCAGAGCAAATACAAACAAATTACAAACATCAACAGACAGACCTTGTCTGATTCAAATCCCAATTCAGCTGCCCAGAGTCTCCACACCAGCACCACCAAGAGTGAGAACCCTGAGCAAATAGCTCTGTCTTCTCTTTTTATACCGTTTCAGAGTCATCTGACCAACCAGAACTCAGGCTCCTTCAATTGCTGTGGTGTTAACACCTCCCTTCATTGGCTCCATGTGGAGCCCCACCTTAGTTACCAATTCACACCCACATAGGCTTAGCACCTGATAGGGGTTTGGGCCTGGGGCTTAGCACCTGTTAAGACTCAATAAAAGACACTGAATTAATCAAAGGAAACAAAGGCCAAACTCTTCAAGGATCCCCAGTACAACCAGAAAAATTACTTTGTATACTTTTTGCAATTAATTTTCTTTCTCCAACCTCTCCTCCTAATAGCATATAAATTCCTTAAAGACAAAGATAGTTCTCATTTTTTTTTCTTGTCTCACCATATCTTGTATAGTATATTGCACACAGCGAGCACTTAATAAATGCTTTTTAAAATTGAATTTAAAGTCCAAAGGAAAGATTACTATGTTCATTACAAAGGGAAAGAGGGAGCATTTGAACAGAGTTTGAGACATAATCTAAGGACAAAAAGCAGAAAAGGCAGGGGTAGCTAGGTGGCACAGTGAGTCCCAGAGTCAAGAGGACCTGAGTTCAAATGTGACCTCAGACACTTGACACATTTACTGGTTGTGTGACCTTGGGCAAGTCACTTAACCCCAACTGCCATGCCAAAAAAAAGGGGGGCAGAAAAAGCAGAGATCCTGAGGGGTAGGCAAGTGTGGATAGTAGTGGGGTCCCAGAGCAGAATTAAAGGATTTAATCCTGGGTGAGGCCTTAGAAATTATCTAGTCAGGGCTTCTTTTTTTTTTAATTAAGATTTTTTATGCTTAGTTTACAACACTCAGTTCCTCATGATTTTGAGTTCCAGATTTTCTTCCCCCTTACTCCCTGCCTCAAGACAGCATGGAATCCAATATATCTTTCACATATAACTTCAAATTAAACTTATTTATACAATGGTCAAGTTGTAAAGAAGAATTATGACCAATGGAATGAATCATGAGAAAGAAGAAACAAAGCAAAAACAAAAGAGAAGAAAAAAAAACAAAAGAAAAAAAAGGAGAGCAAACAGTTTGCCTCACTGTGCATTCAGACTCCCATAGTTCCTTCTCTGGATGTAGATAGCTCTCTTCGTCATGAGTCTTTTGGAGTTGTCTTCAAACCTTGTATTGCTGAGAAGAGCCAAGTCTATCAA
>JAQQSZ010017506.1:0-10785 GCA_028646595.1 Phalanger gymnotis | reverse complement strand
TGCTAATGAGACAATTTTCTTAACAACACACTTGCCTAAGGTCACACAGATCTTAAGTCTCAGAGGCAGGATTTGAACCAAGGTCATCTAACTCCAAATCTTTCTATTGCTTCATGTAGTGTTTCTCCTCTTTACTGAGTTGCTATTAACATATTTGAGTGAGACTGATTCTCAGATTAGGGGCAGGGGGTGAGATATTTAGAAATACATATATATATGTATGTATGTGTGTGTGTCTATCCATCTATCTGTCTAGGTATGCATGTATATATTTTACGTTCTAAGCAAATAGAAAATCCAGGGAGGAGGAAAGAGAAAAATTAAAGACAGATGATAATTTCCAATTAGAAGCTATGAAATATAAACTGTAAGAGAATGTTTACGATAAACTTGCATGTAGCAACACCTGGCTTCTCTTAAAGTCCTGAATGGAGCTAGCATATAACTGATGCTACAAGGGCATCCTGGGAGATAGTGACTCAACCACAGGTATAATGCTTAGACTATTATGAGATAAATGTCTGCCTTAGGACCCCTTACCATTCAGAGCCCTAGGAAACAGAGTAAAACTATGAAGAAAGTTTCTTTCTAGCACTATATAAATATGTATATATATACATGTATGTATGTTTGTATATGTGTATGTATGTGTATATATATGCTCTCTCTATATATATACACACATACACACATATAGCACCATGTATATATACTATTTACATGCCATGAGCAAAAACTTTATCCTTTCAAAAACTTTTTTATTGTTAGCTTTTATTTTAACATCATCCTAATTTCAAAATACATCCTTTCCTCCTCTACCCAGAATGACTTCCCTTTGCATGTGTAACGGGCGAGAGCCCAGTCTTTAGAGCATGGACAATATGCCCTGCTTAGTCCCAATCCAACACATGCTGGCTTCTGAGTATGCACAATAGAGGAGCCTTTAGTCCAGTGGTGTCAAATTCAGATAGATTGGACTGCATATTGACTTAGAAAACCACAAACTAACATTAGCTATGTTGCATTGTATTTTATTTATTTGTTTCATTAAGTGTTTCTGAATGACATTTCAATCTGATTTGGGCTGTACTGGGGAATTTTGCAGTAGGTAGGGAGTTTGACACCTCTACTTCCCTCTGCTTCAAAGGATGTATAGGTATTCTCTGAACGTTTCCTGTTTGTATATTATATAATTAAGGGGGGAAAAGACACCTTTAACTGGCTGCTCAGCTGGAACTGAGTGTGTTTACAAAAGGTTCAAGTGGATAATCTCTCCCTCTCTTCCCTATCAACTTCAAATGAGGACCGTTGTGAGCTGCCAGGTACGGAAGAGCAAGCTTCCCCCTCTCTGCCCTGGTGGCGGTGGGATGGGGGGCAGGCACGTGTCTCCCAGAATTTTGGTAACTATTTCTTTTATGTGTCTTTTTTCCTGATCATAGTGAATGAGTGTCGGGCGATGGGAACCTAACCATCAGAGGTTCCCTCAGCCACTGAAATCAGTAACAGAGATCACTGAAACTAGCAGCTGGTGCTACTGAGTCTGGTGAGGCACTGACCCAAATTGTTTGACCCACTCTAGTAGTGGATCAGGGAGCTAGCCCAGCTGAGCGAGGGAGTGCCGCAGACAGAAATGAACTTGGCGGGGACTCTGAGAAGGAAAAAAAGGACTGTGAAGGTCAAGACTCATGAGGGATCTCTTGGCCTTACATGTTCCCTACAGGTGGGCCTCTGTCCCTTTGTGCTTTCAGTTTGAGTCCACTGTCCCCTGGGAATACGTATGTGCAGCAAGAAGAGCATGTCTCCAGTTTAGGTGATTTTTTTTTAGTAATTTCTCTCCGTTATATTGTTCTCATCTGCTCATTCCACCAAGCTAATTTTGGCCTAGCAATTAACACCAAGAAAACACAGGTGCTCTATCAGCCACCGCCACACCATCCATACATGGAATCATCGGTTACAGCAAATGAGGAAGTTTTGCTGTGGATGAGTTCACTTACTTTGGTAGTGTACTTTCCGGGGATGTACCCATTGATCAATGAAGTTGACGCATGCATTGCCAGAGCTAGCTTGGTGTTTGGGAGGCTCCAAAGGAAAGTTGGGAGAGAAGTATTAGACTAACTACCGTACTGAAGGTCTACAGAGCCATTATGCTGACCTCATTGTTGTATGCCCATAGAACCTGGACAATCTACCAGCACCATTCCAGGAAACTGAATCACTTCTGTTTGAATAACCTGACAAAGATTCTGAAGATCACCTGGCAGCATAAGATACCAAACACTGAGGTCCTTTCTCCAACTAAACTGCCAAGCATTCAAACTCTGCTTCAGAGAGTGCAGCTCCAGGGGACTGCCATGTTGTTTGAATGCAAAATGAATACTTGCTAAAAAGACTATTTTATGGAGAACCCACACAGAGCAAGCATTCACATGGTGGTCAGAAGAAGCAATATAAGGACACTCTCAAGGTCTCTCCCAAGAACTTAGGAATTGATCTGTGACATGGGAGACACTGGCACAGGACAACTCAGCATGGTGTGCCCACACTGGAGAAGGTGCTGTACTCTATTAGCAAAGCAGAATTGAAGTACCTAGAAAGAAACACGAGATGTGCAAATTTAAAGAATCCACCCCAAATGTTCACATGGACTATTTGTGCTCGACCTGCGGCAGAACATTCTGAGCTCATATTGGTCAGATTAGCCACTGTAACTTGACTCTAGCATAGTAATGTCATTTTGGGCCTCTTCGAGAATGAAGGACAACAACCAATCAACACTTTCTCAGTGAATATCCCTTTGAAAAAGCGAGTTGGTGTCAACTAGTTAGTTGATATTAGAGGAAGCATACTAGAAGAGTTTTACAAATTAGAGTATTAAAAAATCCTAGACCTTCGAGGATACCCAATACTTAGAACCTTGAGGGGAAAAGTAGTCAGCCACCCCCTCAGGACCCAATCTGCCAGGCCAGTGGGTTTGGGAGGGTGAGACCAAAGGGAGTGCAACATAACAAATAACAAAAAAGAAAGATTTTTTAAAGCAATTTAGCAAAACCATCCTTCACATCGATTAAGTCTGACAGTATACACAACGTTCCATACCCTCAGTTTCCCATTTCTGTAAAGAAGAAAGGAAAGTACATTTCTCTCATCCCTTCTTTGGGGCCATGTTTGGTCATTATGATTACAGAGGTTTCATTTTTTGTCGTGGTTCTTTTCATCTATGTCGTTGTGATAATTGTATGTGTTGTTTTCCTGGTATGAAAGATTTTCAACCCTTCTCATTCCTTCAAAAGGTGCTGCAGTGAGAAAGAACAATGTACTTGTAATTGGGGTCCCAGCTCTGCCACCAAGTAGCCAAATGGCATTGCACAAGTTATTCTACCTTCTTTACATATAAATTGGAACAATCGAATTCAATAAGCTCCATGACCCATTGCGGCTTTGAGACGGTAGGCCCTACCCTACCCCCTTGTTCACTGCTTTCTCCACTTCTTATGGCTTCATTCCCAATCTCTGAACCAATGCAGTCTGATCGGAGCCAGGCCCATTTTATTACCTCTTTGCTTGTGTAGAGGGCTTTAAATTTTAAACGTTCATGTTTATTATTCATTAGATCTTGTGTGACAGCAGATGCCATGTTCCTTGGCCATAGTAGCATGCACTCAGTTGTATGAAGTGTGTTGTTCAGTGTGCCCTGGTGCCTATGGCATGAAAGACCTAAAGTCACATTCTGACTCAGCATGTCAGTCAGTAAATATTTATGAAACTCCTGCCATGTGCCAGTCATTGGACTAAGCACTGGGGATATGAAAAGAGGCAAAAGACAGTCCCTGCCCTCGAGGAATTTACAATATGATGCGGGAGACAACAAGCAAATAAATAAATACAAGCAAGGTATTTATAAGAAGTGACTAAGAGAGGGAAGGCACTAAAATTGAGAGGTTAGGGGGAAACTTCCTGTAACAAAAATAACGAGATTTCAGTTGGGACTTAAAGGAAGCCAAGGAAATCAACAGGGAGAGTTGAGAAGGGTGAGAATTCGAGGCATGGAGGACAGCGAGAGAAAATTCCCAGACCTGAGAGATGGAGCGTCTTGTTTGTGGAACAGCCAAGAAGCCAGTGTCACTAGACAGAAGAGCACATGGCAAAAAGGAAGGTGTAAAGAGACTGGAAAAGGTAGGAGGCAGCTAGGTTATGAAGGGCTTTGAACACCAAACAGAAGATTTTGTAAATACTGATAGGGAGCCATTGGCCTTTATTGAGTAGGGGAGTGACATGTGCTTTAGGAAAATTACTTTGAATGGGATGGAGTGCAGAAAGACTTGAGGCAGGCAAACGCATAAATAGGCTATTACAATAGTCCAAGTGTGAGGTGATGGGAATCTATACTAAAGCAGTGGCAGTGTCAGGGCTGAGAAAGGGATGTGTTGGAGAAATGTTGCAAAGGTGAACTCAACAGGCCTTGACAACAGATCGAATGGGGTGTGAGGTGAGAGATAGTAAGGAGTCGAGGACAACATCTAGGTGTCAAGCCTGAGAGACTGGGAGGACAGTGCTGCCTTCAACAGTAATAGGACAGAAAGAAGGTTGGGAGGGTTTAGGGAGAAAAAAATAACGAGTTCAATTTTAGCTATGTCATGTTTTTTTTAAGATTTCCACTGGACGTCCGCTTCAAGATGTCTGAAAGGCAGTTGGAGGTGTGAGTTTGGAAGGCAACAAAGAGTTTGGGACAAATTAGGTAGATTTGAGAATCATCAGCATAGAAACAGTAATTAAATCCCTAAGAGCTGATAAGATCACCAAGTGAAGCAGAATAGAGAGAGAAGAAAAGAAGGACCAGGGCATCTATGTCCTGTGGGACATCTGTGGTTGAGGATCCAGCAAAGAAAACTGAGAGAGAAAGGCCAAATAGGTAAGAAGAAAACTAGGAGAGAGCAGTGTCCCAAAAATGTAGAGAGAGGAGAGTAACAAGGAAGAGGTGATGATCGATAGTGTCAAAGACAGCAAAAAGTCAAAGAGAATAAGGATTGAGAAAAGGCCATCGGATTTGGCAGCTAGGAGCTCACTGGTAACTTTGGAGAAAGTAATTTTGATGGAATGACAAGAGCAGAATAAGAGCAGACTGTAGAGGATTAAGAAGAGAGTGAGAGGAGAGAAAGTGCCTCTGTACATGGCCTTTTTAAGGAGTTTAGCAACAAAAGGCAGAAGATATATAGGATAATGGTTAGCTGGGGTAGAAGGATCAAGTGAGGGGTTTTTGTTTGTTTTTTTTTTAGGATGAGATCGACATGGATATGTTTGTAGGCAGTAGGGAAGAAGTCAGTAGAAAGGAAAAGTCTGAAGATAAATGGGAAGATAAAAGAGTGGGGATGACAGGGGTCAGTCTGTTGGAGGAGATGGGATGGATTGGAATCATTTGAGCAGGTAGAGAGATTAGCCTTGTTAAGGAGTATGTCCTACTACTTTTGGTTGAAAACTCTTCCTCCAGACAGAACAGAAGGCTGCCACCAACTCTCCACTTAAGAGCTGGCTGGCCACAATGTATCAGGGGAAGGTTTTATTAAAAGAAAAAGAAACCAGTGTGCATTGTGTATTCTGTAACAAGTAATTTACGGTAAGGCCCAAGTTCCAAAGATCCCACGATGAGACTTTCCCAGTGTTATTGAGGCCTTAAGTGATATCTCAAGCTAGGGCCATTGTCAGCTGTTTCCCCATACCTACAATATGCCCATTCTCTGCTATAGCGTTGTAATCACACTCTCTGTTTGCTCTTCCTAGTTGGCATCATCTCATGACTGTAAAACATATCCAGTTCTTCCCTCAGTATTTCAGATGCCGATGAGGAAACCCAAATATTCTTTTCCTGGTCTGGCTAGTGGTTATAGCTCTAGTAATACAATATCAGGTGGAAGCATTTCCCCTTATTGAGGCTTATAACCTTTGTCTACAACTCATTCGTTAGCCTCTGCATTCACAGAGCCTCAAAGGTCTATGTGGTTTCCCTCGCCCCCTACTCCTTAACCTTCAGTGATTCCACTCTGGCACTCCTCTTCTCGAATTTCTAGAGTTTTCTTCACTCCCTTGTGGACTCTGACATTATGCTTTCTTAGAGTACCTTACTGAAATGGTATTTCTTTCTCCGAAAGACTACTCCTCCAGAAGTTATCAGAACAGGCAGCTAAGTAGCACAGTGGATAGACAGAGTACTGGGCCTAGAATCAGGAAGACCTGAGTTCAAATCCCCTTTCACATACACACTCAGACCTGGGAAAGTCATTTAACCTCTGTCCACCTCATAATAGCACCTACCTTCTAAAGATCAAAGGAGATCAAAGATAATCATTGTAAATCACTTAACAGAGTCCTCGGCAGATAGTAAACACTATATAGATGTTAGTTAATGTTATTACTATTACCTCATTCAGTAATTCGTACACTCCTATGAGATACTGGAGCATATTATGTAACTTAAAGAGAAAAAGAGTTCCTAGTAATCACCATGGGTTACACTTGAAAAATCACTTATTTATTTCTCTATTTACCAAAAATTTTATAGAGATTTATTCTCACCAATAATAACAATAGCTGATATTTACATAGCATTTTGAAGTTTATGAAGCACTTCACATACATTTTCATACTTGTACTTCACAATAACCCTGCAAGGGACACACCATTCCATGTGCAAACTGTTTCATTATGGGAAGACAGATTGAATGTCTCCCCTTCACCTTCTGTTTTCCAAGCAAAACACCCCCAGTTATTTCAACCAGTCTTTAAGTGATATGAATTCAAGGCCCTTTATCATCACCTTTATTACTGCATTTGAACAAACTCTAGCTTATTAAATGTCCTTTATAAATTGGAGCTCCTAGGAATGACCACGATACTCCAGATGGGGTCTGATACGGTGTGAGTACAAAGAGTTTATCACCTCCTTATTCACAAAAGCTGTAGCTGTGCTAATTCAGACCCAAATCATAGTAGTTTTTGGTCTACCACATCACACTACTGACTCTCATTGAATTTGCAGTCCATTACAACCTCCAGATCTTTTTCAAACAATTATTTAATCACATCTTTCCCCCATCTTGTACTTGTAAACTTGATTTGTCTAACCCAATTGTTAGACTTTTGCATTTATTGAAAATAATTTAAGCAATCACAGAGTATATCACAAGATTCCAAGGGCCAGTCAACTTTAACCTATACGCAAGATGACATTCTGTACTAGTCTACACAGTCATCAAATCTGTGAAAATGCCAGGTGGTGGGGGTCCTTTAAAATGTTAGTGAACTCCTCTCAATTCCAGCTAATTATAGAGCTAGGAAGCTATCTTTATAGTATGACTCCAGGGACCCCAGGAAGAACCCTTCAGTGCCCCCCCCCCACCAAATTACCTCTCCCCACTGTTCGCTAATACATAGAATTACTTTAACCAGAAACAAGGCCTTTCATTTCATAATCAGACATAACATTGCTGGGACAAGGAACACAATGACTTAATTTCATTTTATGGCATAAATAACTAATATCGGATACTTTCTTGAGAGAAGATTTTAGCAGAAGAGAACAAGGACAGAATGCCTTTTTCTTATCAAAATTTGCTTTAGAAAGAGTACTAGCTCCTAAAATTGGTAAAGTAGATAGTAGACAAAAGGTAAGAAAGATTCAACAAACTGGAGGCTGGAGGTGCTGAAGTCCAGCTTTTCCGGCTTTACAATTTTGTTGGGAGGGGCGGGGCTTCACTCTGACTTTGTTTAACTTTATTATTTTACCATAATGTAATTATTGTGTTTACAGAGAGATGACTCGACCCATGGTGTATAAAAATTTGTGTGATGCAAGTCGCGATGAGATTCTACCATGTTAGCTGACTCTACTGCCACACGTTTTACCTACAAAAGTGAGCTCTTAGGAGTAGGGGTAGTTAATGGTGGAAATCCACTCTGCTAAAAAATAGTAGAAGTTAGAACAGTGAAATTGCAGGTAGGGGGAGGGTGACGAAGTAGGAAGTGCCACAGTGACAACTCATATCCAGCCTTGTTCTTAGAGAAGAGATAAATCGTCTCATCATAATAAAGCGATGTCTATTTTAAGATTTTAATATGCAGTTCTATAATCAAAATCAGAATATCACCCGGGGAAAAAATGGAAAATTGGACTCACCTGCTACGAAACTGGCATTCCCTCTAAAGACTTTAAAAAAAAAACTTTAGGTAGGAGGAAGAGTTGAGCAAAACTTAACAAATAGGCAGGGCAGAACTGTGTAAAATCAGCTGTAGTTGAATATTACCATAGATTTAGACCTAGAAGTAACATAGAACTCACTGTCCTTCATTTTACAGATGAGGAATCTAAGTACTAGAGATGTTGCTCAAGGTCATTAGTGCCACTTCTTTTTACTTTTCCTTTTGAATAAGATATATGCTTCAGCAATCATTTGTCAGGCATTGATCTTATCTTACCAAGACTCAATGATTCTCATGTTTAGTTTACCTTCTTATGTTACAATCTTTAGCCTTTCTTCTTAGACAGATTTTGTGTATAGATATGCAGGGCCATGGTCTTTGTTTATGCTTTCTTTCTTGAATCCTACTACGTGAATTTCTGAGAGATTCTATTGCTATTCTTCTTCCTATATTCCAGCTACTATCTATCAATTATAGCTTGGTCAATATACACAGAAATTTTTCTTTTTCGATTTCCCTTTTCAATTTAAATCCCTTTAATGAAATTTATAAGAAGAAAGGCAAATATAGGCAGGTAGGTAGATAGATAGATAAAGGTAGATATAGATAAATAAATAGATAGTAGATAGATAAATAGATGGATGGATAGTCTATTTTAGGTTCACACCACCCCGACCAGAAAATTATCATTTGTATGTTTTAAGATCTAGTCTAGAATTCAAATCTTAGCCAGTTTTTCTCAATCTAAAGCTACCTTTTTCTTATGAAGATTTTTGCTTCTGATCGACAGTTGCGATGATAAGATCAACAGTGCTCCTAAGATCTTTAGTTTCTCACCCAAGACTTTGTAAGGCTTACAAATGCCTCAGTACACCTCAGCAAGGAATCATCAACCATTACTACTCACTTCCTTTCCCACATTCCTCCTTTCATTATGTATGTGCACATGGTCAGCAACAAAACTATCAGACTTTGAGGAGGGAGACAACAACCTGGGGGAGTAGAAATAGCTTCCCCTGGGAGGTAACCCATGAAAGGCACCTAGAAAGAAGCCAGTGTATTTAAGAGGTGGAAGTGAAGAGAGTAATTGTTTCCTTTTCTCTCACCTCTGACCTCCATGCTTTACTTCACATCCTTCTACCTCCATACACAGGCTAGGATTCCTCTCTGACTCTTCAGAACCCTTGTCTTTGTTTTCACATGGAAGTTCTTCCATTTTTTTTTACTTTTAAAAATATACATATTTTATTTATTTCATTAAATATTTCCCGATTACATGAAAAAAATTTAACATTCACTTTTTAAAAGTTTTGAGCTCCAAACGCTCTTCTCTCCTCCTCCTCCACCACTTTTAAAGACAAGAAGTATGATATCACTTATGTATGTGAAGTCATGCAGAAGATATTGCTATATTAGCCAGATTCCAAAACACAAAAAAGACCCCAAGAAAAGTAAAGTTTTAAAAGTATGTTTCAATCAACACCCAGAGTTTATTAGTTCTGTCTCTGGAGGTAAATAGCATTTTTCATCATGAGTCCTTTGGAACTGTCTTGGTTCCTTGTTATCATCAGAGTAGCTAAATCTTTCACGGTTCCTCATCCTTAAACTATTGTTGTTACTGTGTACAATGATTTCCTGGTTCTGTTCACTTTACTTTGCATCAGTTCATGTAAGTCTTCCCAACTTTTTCTGAAATCATCTTGCTTATCATTTCTTATAGCACAAAACTGTTTCTCACAATGATCTACCACCACATATTTAGCCATTCCCCAATTGATGGGCATACCTCAGTTTACAATTCTTTGCCACCAGAAAAAGAGCTGCTGCAAATGTTTTTGTACATATAGGATCTTTTTCCTTTTCATTGGTCTCGTTGGGATGTAGAACTAGCAGTGGTATTGATGGGTCAAAGGGTATGCACAGTTTTATAGCCATTTGAACACAGTTCCAAATTGTTCTCCAGAATGGTTGGATCAGTTCACAACTCCACCAGGACTGCATTAGTGTCCCAATTTTCCCATATCCCCACCAGCATTCATAATTTTCTTTTTCTGTTATGTTAGCCAATCTGGTAGGTATGAAGTAGTACCTCAGAGCTGTTTTAATTTGCAGTTCTCTAATCAGTAGTCATTTTGAGCACTTTTTTGTGTGTCCATTAATAGCTTTGATTTCTTCTTCTGAAGACTGCCTATTCATACCCATTGATCATTTATCAATTGGAGAATGGCTTGTATTTTTATAAATTTGGCTCAGTTCCCCATCTATTTGAGAAATGAAGCTTTTTCAAAGAAAATGGCTATAAAATTTTTCCCCAGTTTCTTCTATTTGTTTTTAAAGGAACACATCATTCTCCATGATAACCTAATGATCACAGATCGAGAGCTGCAAGGAATTGCAGAGACCATCTAGTCAAACTCTCTCATTCATTTGATGAAAATGAAGCCCAAAGTAGTTAAGTGACTTGCCCAAGGTCACATAGGCAGTAAGCATCAGAGGCAGAATTTGAACCCAGGTCTTTTGACTCCAGAGAAAGTGTTCTTTCCACTATGCCACATTGCCTCCTAGCATGGGGATTGAGACAAGACACATTGT
>JAQQSZ010017505.1:0-10785 GCA_028646595.1 Phalanger gymnotis | reverse complement strand
GAACTTGGTGGGGATCTCACGCCAGTCACTGCTTCCCAGCCGCCATCTTGGCTCCGCCTGTGCAGCTGTTTTAAGAGATACTTCTAGGAGCCTATAAATTTTCAGTTCTTCTAAGGTAGTATAATCAAAGGAGAGGTGTTTACTCCTCTCCTGGCCTGTGCTCTGGTCTGTGAGTGACCGCAAGCACTCTGTTCTGCCTTGAAACGGTGAGGAGGATTCCCTCTCCATCCCATCCACAAGCTCTGCCAAGCTAGCACTCCTTCTCACCCTTGCACCACCACCCAGGACTGTGACCCAGATCTAAGCAGGGCAAAGCAAGAGAATCCTGTCTCAGTGCCAGCAAAGTGATCCTTGCAATCCCTCTCTGTTCAGGCACTGCATCCCCCCTACTATCTGTGAGCCAAGAGCTCCAGAAGAACCCACTTCTACTCTACCACCCCAGGACTGGGGCTGGACCACAGTCCTCTCTCCCCCAGGTCCAACAGACCTTTCCTACTGACCTTCTAAGCTGTTTTAACGGCAACCAAGGAGTTTTTGATGTTTTTTTTTCCTTTGGAGTACTTCTTAGCATTAAGGCAACCAAATGCCTTTGATTGAGCCTTAACTTTGTTTGTAGGAAGGCCCACACCCTTTTGCTAATTAGGTCACAAGAAGTGTGAAGCCCTGGGTCCTTGAAAAAGGGTATATATACTCTGAGGGTAGCTGTTAAGCTAGAACTCTTAGAACGGTGAGAGGAAAGGTTTTGCTTTGAGGGCTCACTCACTAGAAAAGTGTTGTGCAATTTGACCAGACGAAGTTCTGGGTAGCCATTAAGGAGCCCCCTGGCTTTGAAAAACCCAAATCTTGATCCTTCTCTCTCTGGTAACTATGTGTGTAATGTCTTAGAAAGACAGCTAGGAGCCCTGTCTCCAGATTTGTGTTATTTGCTCTGTTTACATAATTTCTGCTTGTGTTTTCTCTGAAGTTCAGGGGGCTGGCTTTTTCCCCTGAACTAAGTGAATGCTATATGTATGTTTAATTAAAGTGAGATTGTAAACCGCTTAAAGTTACTTTCCTTAGAAAAGCAGATCAAAGAACCTGTGCTAATAGCCCTCCTGTGTGTTGGTGTTGTTCGTCTTACATAGCCATAGTAGCAGCAAGTAGCATTGTTGTTATAGTTGTCTTTGGAGTTTGTGTGTTGAGAAGTCTGGAAACTACAACAGTTGCCAGTGATTCAGTCCCCTGAGGCCTGCTCCAGGTTTGTTGGGGGCCCAGTCTGGGCTAGCATGGCCTGCATTGGTCTGCACTACTCTCCCAGCCTGGTGCAATAGACCTTTCCTGTTGACCCTCCAGGTTGTCTTGGGCTGGAAATTTGTTTCACTCCATCATTTTATGGGTTCTGCTACTCTAGAATTTGTTTAGGGGCATTTTATGGGTATTTGGAGGAGTTTGGGGGAGAGCTCAAGCAAATCTTTGCTTTTACTCTGCCATCTTGACTCTGCCTCCAAACCCATAGATTTCTAAAGAAATTGGACTGCCACAGACTGGTACTTTCACATTTCTGGAATTTCTCACATGGCTGGAAAACATCCAGGCACTTAATAATTAGCAATAGAATGATAATGCTTTCTCAAAGTTGTGTTAACAGGCCATGGGAAAACTTTAATCTGTATCATTTAATCTTAGGATAATTTTAGCACTCTTGGATGAGCAGATATTATCTAAGTCTCAAGAAGTCAGTTACTCTAGATACTGACATGTGCAAAAGGGGCCATCAAGGCAGGAGGATAGTTATCAGTTCTGATCCACTTTTCAAAATCATCCTATGATTTTCATTTGTATTAGTCAGTACAATTTTTTTTTTTAAGTCTGGAAAGTGCTGTGTACTAACCTGTGTAGAGAACCTCTACCTTCAATCATTTTTTATCAACAATGGGGGGAGCGGGGAACAAGTTCTGCTCCTTTGCATGAGCATTAACCCAATATCCAGAGATAATGAACTGGAAAATCCTATATCAGGAACACAATGTTAGGAGGTCTGGAAGATATTAAGTAAAAAATCAATGAAGTATTATGTTTTAAACCAAGTTAAATGTCAAAATAGTAGTAGTTTGTCAAGTTGTTGTCATGGTTGTAGGTCACATGACATTTAAAATTTTTAATCAAAAACATCTATTATAAAGTTATTAAGAACGGGGAACATATGTTTTTCATGTTTTAGTTCCTTTCCTTTGCACATGCCAAATATCTTATAAATATTTTCACAATTAAAATGAATCAAATTATTATTATATTTACTTGTTTGTTATTATGAACTATACTCTTGTCCAGGGGTTCTTACCCTGTGGTCTGTGAACTTCAAAGGGAGAAAAGTGTATCTTTATTTTCAGTAACTGAAATTTAGCATTTTCTTTGGTTACTTATCACATTATTCCAGAAAGGGAGCCATATGCCTCACCAGACTCCCAAGAGCGTCCATACCACAAAAGAAGTTAACAACCACTCTTCAGTCAGTCTAATAGCATATAGATGATGCTCACAACTCTCACAACTAATCTCTACTGTGCAGGTATATGGGAGAGACACACAGAAAGAAGACAGAGAAAGACAGACAGAGAGAGAGAGACAGGGATAGAAAAAGACAGAGAGAGACAGGGATAGAAAAAAGACAGAGAGAAAGAGAGAGACAGAGACCGAGAGAGAGAGAGAGAGACAGAGAGAGATTGATTATTGATTTCAGGTGGTCAGAAAAACCCTTCAAGACAAACTTGCTGAAGCAGAGCTTTAATTAGTCTACATAAAGTACCTTGCCAATTTGTAAATACTGTATGAATGTTCTATAGAATGTCAGTCAAAATGCTATTGAAATGAGTTGACATTGTTATTACCTCATTATTTTCTTTTCAATGGGGTATAGATAGAAAAAGTCTTGGGAAGAAGCATTATCCATTTGCTGTTTCCTCACATGCGCTGTTCTACTCACATTTACATAGATGGATAGACTGTGTTTTGTAGTGGAATGGGTCTGTTAGGATGCAAACTGATCATTTGTAGGCTCACTGAAAGCATTCTAAGTACAACTAATAGCAGACAGACCCCATCCTGTTCTCACATCATTTTGATTTCCACAGTCAAGCAGTTCCACTTTGAAAGCTTTTAGCTATGCATGGCTTACAGAATACAAGTATTTGGGATGGCAACATCTATTTAAAACATCATTACAAAGTTTTTGTGAATCAATGTTATGTCTGGGGGATTCAGGGCAAAGATCTTTCCATGACAATGGTTCACTTACAACACAGTTAATTGGTTGAACATTATGTTGAACATTGTGAGGCCTATATTTCATACGATCGTAGATTTCAAGCTAGAAGAGAGCTTACAGTCCATCTAGTCAACGCCTTTCATTTTACAGAGGGGTAAAACTGAGGCCCAGGGACCCTGAATGTTATATACGAGGTCAGAGTAACAGAAAATTTGAAAGATTTGAATCTGGGTCCCAGGAACTGAAATCCAATATTATTTCCATTGACCTATCCTCCCTCTGTCAGTCCATGAAAGATAGAGAAATAGAACGATGTGAAATTCATACCCTAGGTCATCGTATCAGGTAAGTGCTAAATTTTACAGAATGGATGAATGTGTTGCACTGTCTTCAACATTTTCTTGTGTAATTCACAGTGATAACTATGTCTCTATCTTTAAGGCTAACTCTTCTGTAATTTCTTGTGGCAATGTCCTAATCCTGTATTCCTATCAAGCACCTCCTCCAAGCGCTGGGCTTGGAATCAGGAAGACTCATCCTTCTGAGATCAAACTGAGCCTCAGGCACTTACTTGCTGTGTGGCCCTGGGCAAGTCATTTAACCCTGTTTGCCTCAGCTTCCACATCTATAAAATGAGCTGCAAAATGAAATGGCAAATAACTACAGTAGTATCTAGACAAAGAAAACTCCAAATGGGGTCAAGAAGAGTCAGACACAACTGAAACACCTGAACAACTTCCTACATTCACACACACACACACACGCACACGCACACGCACACTCACATGCACAATCATGATTGAATCATTTGTTCAAGTTTTTGTCACCATATTACTGGCTGATGTTACCCATGGAGGGGCCTTTTTATTTGATTCATGGATCTTAGTCATCACATAGATTCTTTCTAAAAAGTTACATTTTGCTTACATTTGAAAAATCAAATGGTTTGTACCTATCAGCCTTTACTATTACTCAGTGAAGTGATATCTGGTTATTCCAAATGCATTTCAATAGGCTTCTTTGATATGTTTGCTCTGTTCTAAGAATGTTTATTAATCTCCTTCCTCCTTTTCTGTTATAAAAGTGTTAAACTTTCTTTACATGTCTTCAAGTTGCAGCCAATGCTTTATTGTTTGGAGTTTTGTTAGGATACTTTTCAAATCTGTTACAGTGTATTTTACAATTCTAAAAGGATTATCAAATTTAACATCATGTAGGATTTAATGGTTTACATGTATTCTTCACATTCAGCTTTGGCTTCAGAATGCTAATAAGTCGCTTAACATATTGACCTACTGTCTTCTCCTTGGTATGTTTACATTAATCATATCTTGCCAGAAAGAGAACAAGGTATTTGTAGCTATGACCTTGTTTCATTGTTTCATTGTCACCTCTGAATTCCAATTTGAAGTCTTCAGTTTCTAACTTTTCTTGGCATATTTTACTGAGTCCATATGATATTTTGATATCATTAAATAAATATTCTATGAAATGAAGCATTTACTTAGTTTGTGTACTGTTGGTCCCATACTGGTTGATTTCATTCATATACATCAAGTGAGTTGTGTCATTTAAAGGCATACTAAGTTCGACTTAGGAGAGATGATAATGGATTTAAGTCTAGGTAGTACCAAGAGTAAAAATTGCCTCCCAAAATGACACATTTTATATATTTTGTTAATGAAATTATTATGTTGTGACATTTACTTCATGTGAATGCCATTGAAAATTGTTTAGAATCTAAAAGTGTTCATAACTTGTCCTTTTCCTGCCTTCCTAGTCTTTTACATTATTCTCACACTCTGCTGTTCAACCACACTGTGATACTTGCAATTTCTCACATACAATGATTTTAATCTGTATGTTTTTGCACTGGTTATTCCCCATTGCCTGGAATGCTCTGCTCCTCACTTCTTACTCTTATAACATCTAGTTTCCTCCAAAGTTCAACTCCTATCACCTTCTGTAGGAGAATCTTTCTGATCCCTCCAAACATTGGTGCCTCCCCCTCCATGTTTTCCTCCTTATATAAATTTTATATATCATGTATGTATGATTGTATATACGTGTTATCTTCTCCATTAGAATGTAGGTTTTTAATGCTAGGGACTATATTCACCTTTATCCTTATATTTCTAGTACTTAGCGTACTACCAAGTACATAGGAAGTATTTAATAAGTGTTTTTTTCATTAATGTCTAGCTCACTTTGAATTTTTCCTTTTCATGATCACTCTATTTCTCGTATTACACTTATCTGTGTATGTTGTATGTTGCCCAACTCCTCTCCCAATAGAGTCTAAAGCTCATTGTAGGAGAAATTGGGATGTTTTAAAAAATCTTTCTAACCCTATTACCTACCATATCACCTTAGATATCTTAAATGTGCTTAATAGGTGTTCTCGCTTATTGTTATTACCAATGGCAGTTTCAGCCATGTCTGCCTGTGAACTACTAGTGAAAAATGTTTTCACTTTATAATGTGAATGAATATACACAATATATTAATGTACACAGATGTGTGTCTAAATTTGTTTCATTTTTGTTTTTGTATTCTTGGTGCTTGGTTTAATTCCAGGCAACCAATAAGCATTTAATAAATGTTTGTTTTAGTCCCTCCCTCCACTGCATACTTTTTTTAACCTCAAACCAATGAGTCTTTTCCATTTTTTCTTCTCAGTGAAACTTATTTGTCTAATTTAGAAGTGATGATCTATTTAATACATACAATCAATATATAAAGAATGCTGTAAATTAATTGAAATGATTAAGAAAATATGTAGTTCTTAATTTAATTTACAAGAATTCTGTGTGACATAGAACTCATTTTGCCTTTGTAATCAAATCATCATCTGGATATTTATTATTCAAAGAAATGTTATTTTTCTCTAAAAATTTTTTAATGAGGTCTGTAAGCATTTTCACCTGAAATTAATCTAGACTCAATACAGTATCTGAAGTAAGTCCTTTCTTTTCCCTCAGTTCTTTAGCTATTATTGCTCCCCTGTTTTTGTCAATGCAGATTCATTTTGGAAATTCAGGAAACTGCTCTTACAATGACCCCAAAAGACCATGTAAAAAAGGTGGTTTTCTGAGACACATCTCTTATTAGTTTACCTTTGCTTTAACTTCCTTTTCCAATGTAAGTTTTAAGAATACTAGGCATAGTTATAATTTAATGAAAAAATGTGTAACATTTCAATATAATTATTTCAATTGGAAAGAGAATAGGTGCTAATGAGAACAAGATCATAGCTTTTATTTCCCATATGGGCTAGTTAAATTCATGCAATGAAAATCCTATTCCATGTACATGAACTGCACTTTTAATCCCAACCAGCTGTCAAACAACAGTTTGCCACTGGTCACAATTGTTAGCAGAGTAAAAATGATAAAAATGTGCTTGGATGGATGTAAACTTAGGAACTGGTAGTGTGAGTAGAAATCTTGGAAAATGGACATATGGTGGACAGCTACCCAACTGGTGACTATCGATAAAGAGTTAATGATTTATGATAGAGAATTATTCTGGTCAGTGTGCTTAAATGGGAGTTAAGTGATACATGGATTTGATTCCTACCACTGACACTTACTAGGTGTGTGTCCATGGCTTAGTTCCTTAGTTTTTCTGAGCTTTAGTTCCTTCATTTATAATCTATAGAGATGATAATAATGCATGACCTTGCTACTTCACAGGGTTGTGGTGAGTATCCATTGTGATTTTATTTGTAGATAATGATATGAATGTTTAACACTGTGATGTCTCAACACCATCCTCATTAACAACACCACCATCATCATCACCATTGAATAATATAAAAGGAAAGGATAGATTAGAGTATTTATTTTCATAGATATAGCAATGACTGGAGACAATATATTCAGATAACTACTGGGTATTTTATTTAACTAAAATCAGGGAATCTTATAAATCTGAGACATACCTTGCAGACCTTTAAATATTTAAAACAGTTGACAATATGATAAGGGAAACTGTTCCTCAGTACCCAAGTACTTAGTAACCAAGAAGTAGGTAATTTGTAAAGTGAATGTAATGGAAAATTTATGAAAAAATGAACACATCATTTTATAGTAAATCACAGGAAAGGAAGAGAACACTGGATATAATAAAATATGTAACCCAGATCTTAGGAAAATGGATTTTAAAATTTTTAGAAACATAATAGGCAGCTAAGAGTTGTAGTGGATAGCATGTTGGAGTTAGAGTCAAGAAGGCTTGAGTTCAAATCCAGGCTTACTTGTTAGCTTGTGTGACCCTGGACAAGTATTTATCCTCTGCTTGCCTCAATTTCTTCATCTGTAAAATGGGAATAATATCACCCCAGGGTTGTTATAAGAATAACATCAGACTATTTGTAAAGCACTATGTAAACCTTAAAGCAGTATGTAAATGCTAGCTATTATTATTATTGTCACAATTATCATAAGTAGGAATAGTATTATGAGTAGATTCTCATGAACAAAAACTGTCAATAGAAGCTCAAACATGTAGAAATTTAAAAAAAAATCTGATAATACCAATGCAATTTAGAAAGGTAAAAGATGAGCATATGAGAAGATAACTTCAGGAGTAATGAGATCTCTGAGTTGTATGTGAGCTCTTTGAGGGGAAAAACTGATTCATTTTTTATCATTGTTGTCATTCTTGCCTAACACAGTGAATGTACTACACAAGTGCTTTTTGAATTTAATTTCTCTGATTGACAAAGATTTCAAAAGACCATGTGCAAAAGAAGCAAATAACCAAGGGCAGATAAAAAGAAGTCCTACAGAATGATAAGTGCAGTATTAGGAATGGTAAGTTTCACAGTGAGCTGAAGGTTGGGAAAATGTTGAGTTTTATTTAGAACAAAAAAGAGAAGAGCAAAGACTTGGAGAAGTTTTGGGGGACTTGATATCATGATAAAATACATATGTTTTTGTTTTCTCTCTCAGTGAGAAAGATCTTTTAATTTTAAGGTACAGGAGAACATGGTTCTGAGAGATTAAATGGAAACACAGGTAAGGAGACACTAAGAAAAGCCAAGCATATAAAATGACTTTATGTTTCCATGGCAACATGAATTGCACTTGAGGATGTTGAATTTGCAGTTGTGATTGTGGGACTACTAATGCTAATTGTTGAAAGTCTATGGAAAGAGAAAAAGTCTCAGAAGTCTGGATAAGAGCAAATATTTTGACTTTCAAAAGAGAGGGTGTAACAAAAATGCTACTTGCAGCTGCTGTGGCTGTGTAAGGCCAATAACAACGGCATACAGGAGGGCTGTTAGCACAAGTTCTTTGATCTGCTTTTCTAAAGAAAGGAACTTTAAGGGGTTTACAATCTCACTTTAATCAAACATACATGTATCATTCACTTAGTTCAAAGGGAAAAGTTAGCACCCTGAACTTCAGAGAAAACACAAACAGAAATTACAAGCGGAAATTGTATAAGCAGAGCAAATAACACAAATCAGGAGACAGGGCTTCTGTCTGTCCATGGTAATACATACATAGTTACCAGAGAGAGAGAGAGAAGCACCAATATCCGGGTTTTCAAAGCTGGGGGGCTCCTTACCAGCTACCTAGAGTCTCCTTACCAATGCTGTTCCAATGAGTGAGCCCCCAAAGCAAAATGCTAACCCCAGAGTATATACATACTTCTTCAAGGTCAACCATGTGACTCAAACTCATATGACTTAGGCTTTCTTGTAACTTAAGCAGATCATCAAAGATTCTTGATTCAATCAAAGACTCTTGATTGAAACAAAGGCAAGGCTCAGTCAAAGGCACTTGATTACCTAAGTGCCAAGAAGTACCCCAAAAGAAAAAAAAACAGCAAAAAGTCCCACCTTACTTGCCAGCACATTCCACCTCTAGGTCACAGTAAGAACAATCTCCTTTATCATTACCAAGCATCCAAGTAAAGCACTCTTTCATCTTGACTCAGGTTGACTTCCAAGTCCCATTGCTCTTCCTCTGTAGGATTATTGCTCCCAACTCTTGCCTAGATTCACAGGTAGGCAGCTCTCTGCTCCTGCACCAGGTTCCAGCTCATGGGGCACTACTGTACTCCAAGCTCCTGCCCAACAGCAGCTCCAGGGGTTCTTACCCATAGCTTCTTTTTCTGGGAAAATGAAGCTTAACAGGGCAGCAACACATACCACCAACACCACCATCTCAATTTACCTCCAAAGTCCAGACACTCTATGTTAACAGCTCAGTTCCTTTTAACATCTCTCAAAAGGGGCTTAAGCTAAGCCTCCTTCCCATGGGCAGATCTCTGCCCTACAGCTCCACTCACCTTCAAAGTTCTGAGGCTCCTTCAGCAAGTCCCTTCCATCAAAGGTCTCCTTGTGCTTAAAGATCTTCTCTCTGCTCTAGAGGTCTCCTCCCAGCTCTTTTAAGTTTCCTCTCACCTCAACGCTCACAGGTCATTCTTGTTTGTCACTTCTCTTCTCAAGGCTGGCAGCTCTCTCAATGTCTCCTCTTCAACACTCTCTCCATGTCTACTTCTCTCATACTCTGGTCTCTCTTTATATACAGTACTAGCCAGCACCCGATTGGCTAGAACTCAGGTCTTTGATTGGCTGAATTCATGCACATCTGATTGGCTAGAACTCAATGCACATACAAATCTCTGATTGGCTAAAACTCAAGGCACATTCAATCCAGCAAAAATCCCACTTTGCTTGCCATTATAGGATGACAAATAAACTGAGAATGATGTCAATAAATGATGTCAAAATTATAAAATGCACATTTTCACTAAAAAGAATCATTTTTTCACATGGTAAAGAAGTGAGGCGACAAAGTGGATAGCTTTCCAGGCCTGAAGTCAGAAATATGCATCTTCCTGAGTTCAAATCTGGCCTTAGATTCTTCCTAGTTTTGTGACTCTGACCGAGTTGCTTAGCCCTGTTTCCCTAAATTCCTGATCTATTAAAAATGAGCTGGAGAAAAAATGGCACCCCATTCCAGTATCTCTGCCAAGAAAACTTCAAATGGAGTCACAAAGAGTTGGACAAATCTGAAATGACTCAACAATAACAACAACAACAAAAAAGTGACAAGAGGAATTTTTATTTTAATCCCACACAACACAAAATCATGGGATCACAGATCTAGATATTTAAAGGACCTTAGAGACAACTGACTTTTACTCTTTCACTTTATGGATTAGAAAATCAAGGTTCAGAAAAAGCAGTCACTGATTCTTACCAACAAGAAATAAATCAGGAAAATAGAAATAGTGAGAAGCTTAGAAGGAAATGAGCTCTCTATCTTATAGTTTATGATAGATAAGGAAGGGAAAATAATTTATAATTTCAGAGTTTGTCAAAGCATATTTGTAGTAGGAAGGCTGAATTTATCATCTCAAATATAATCATGTATATGTTTGAATGGTCCGAAATCGCAAGGTATGAGAGATTCTCTAAGGAGAAAACAACAAGAAATTTATTTAGGCCCCACCGCAGCAAAAACTTGAACCAGCCTCCCCATTCCAACATCTTGACAAAAAGACTCCAGGCCCAGAAAGCC
>JAQQSZ010017504.1:0-10786 GCA_028646595.1 Phalanger gymnotis | reverse complement strand
ATGATATTCGTATGCTGGATTAAAATAAGATTGTTAACCCCTTAACGTTGCTTTCCTTAGTAACTTAGTTGCTTTCCTAAGCAGATCAAAAGAACCTGGGCTTGCAACATTCTGTGAGCTGGTTGTTGTTGGTTTTACACCCCCCACAGCAGCTGCTAAACAGATTGTTGAAACAGGCAGGCAGGCAGGCAGGCAGGCAGGCAGGAAGGAAGGAAGGAAGGAAGGAAGGAAGGAAGGAAGGAAGGAAGGAAGGAAGGGAAGGAAGGAAGGAAGGAAGGAAGGAAGGAAGGAAGGAAGGAAGGAAGGAAGGAAGGAAGGAAGGAAGGAAAGGAAGGAAGGAAGGAAAGTAGGAAGGAAAAAATTCTTAAGCACTACATATCAGGCACTATGATAAGTACTACAGACATAATTGTAAAAAGCAAGCCAGTCTTGGCCCTCAAGGAGCTTGTATCCTATCAGAAGACAATACATATAGGATAGTGAGGATCATTGTCCAGGAAGTCAAATGCATGGTGAATGGAGTCATAGAATAATTGATTGACACATCCTTTCCAAGTATGATGGTATTGATATGAGTTTCTCATGAGGTCAAGGCTGGGGAACAAGAACATGACATGAAGGTCGCCAGGGAATAAAGAACCTAGTGTTTCACATAGCCAGTGTACATAAAAGCCATTTCTGAAGGGAATTTTCCCTGGTGGTAGGTGAGAAGGGGAGCAAGGTGTAAGGAGAACAAGTATGCTTCCAGTACCTCAGTCACCAGCACTGGGAAGTGGGTCAAGAACACAGCAGGGTGTAGTTTTTGCTGCAGAAAGCACACTTAGCTTTTCAGGGCCAGCTTCCTCCTCTCTGGGACTAGAAAACTGGTCCCACTGCCAAAGAGTCCATGTGCAACTGCCCATATGCCTGGGGGGGGCCATCTGGGAACTCTGCCAGCTCAGTAGTCTGTGGGCTAGGTAGAAGAGCTAACAGGAAGTACAGGAAGAAGGGCTGCAGCAGGAGTAGATGGGGTGGGGGGCAATCTCCATGACACCAAGATCCAAGAATTCCAATTGGCTTTACCAGTGCCATGATCACTCTGGTAAAGATACATGATGGTACGATCCTTTTGCCCAGATACACCCCATCAATTAGCCCTCCTTTAAGAGTCCCAAGTTGCTGCTTTCCAAGGAAAGGGAAGGTACTGAACACAGAATAAATGCAGCAAACAGTTCCCCCTCCCATCAGTGATCAGAAGAAACCTTGAAAGAAGGAAGATAGGGGGAGAAGAGGAGTTATGGAGAAGAAAGAAGTTTTTAGGTGAAATAAGGTAGAATGCGTCTGAGAACAACAATTTTAGCAAGCCCAGAAAGGAAAGGATGTATATCCCAACCTGGATCTTCCCAGCCAGTACTTTAAATTCTCAACCAAGATTTACTGGAGGCTCTCAAAGCCATAACCTATCTCTGCCATGATCCTAGATGGGAAGCATGGAGAAAACAATTGTTTGTCTTCTGTTCAGGACTCACTCCATTGACTGCATACCTTCCACATCCTCCGAGTTGATTCTTTCAAGAAAGAATCCCAAGTCTCTGCTCATAATCTCCATTCCAGCTGCAGCTGTGTTCTTGATCTAGAAGCCTCCCAGCAGCATGCCCGAGATGCAATCAGAGAAACTGAGCAACATGGTCAGCATCATGGTGGAGGAGGCGCCAAAACATTCTGTGCACACCCTAGCATTCAGATTATCGAAGAAGACCCATGACATGTTTGTGGCTGATCATGCAAAGCTACTAGAATTGGATGAAGAGAGTCACAAGCTAAAGATGTCTGCCAAACTTCATAGAGAGTATGGTCCTGTGTTGCACATGCCAATTGGGAAAGAAAATCTTAGAAAGACTGTCAGAGTGCAGTGGATGCAGATGGGCAGAACCAGTATCCTGCCAACCAAGGACAAGAACTTGAATATTTAGTGACTGGTCCACAACCATATCCAACAGGTCCTGGTGTGGCTTTGACTGCAGATACTCAGATTCAAAGACTGCCAAGTGAAATCTGCTGTACAGTCTTTAGCTGTGGCCCTATCTCTTTCACAATCCAGGCTCAGGCATACCCTACTGCAGCTACTGTAGAGAATATTTACCAACGAGCTGGGCTTCCTGAACATTCACAAGCACCTGGGTTAGCTATGGCTATGATGGAAGCTGGCAGCACCAAGAATGCTGCAGTGATGGCCAAGAAAGCCCCTACCATGCCTAAGCCTAAGCCAGTAACATCCTCCATGGAAACTATACAGACTCATCAGTGGACATCTAGGCTAGGTCTGATGTCTTACAGTAGAACTTGGGAATCAGTGGTTTGTTACAGGTTCTGCTGATAGGACTATGTGGGACCCGGCTAGTGGCAAATTAAAACTGTCATTGACTGGACATATCAGTACTGTAAGAGGGGTAAGTGCAAGGAGTCCATACCTCTTCTCCTGTGGTGAAAATAAGCCAGTGAAATGCTAGGATCTCAGATATGACTGGGTTATCAGACAATACCATGGACATCAAAGTGCATTCAATGGTTTGAATTTGCACCCAACAATTGATGTGCTTGTGACTTGTATTAGGGATTTAGCTGCAAGGATGTGGGACCTGAGGATACCTGAAGACAAGCCAGCATGCACCCATTGGTGGGATATACAAATGCACTGGCTACAGCTAAGTGTCAAGCTGCAGAACCACAGATCATTACAGGAGGCCATGACACAACCATAAATTTATGGGATTTAGTGGCTCAAAAGACACGAGTCACGTTAAATCACAAAAAAATCTGTGAGCACAGTGCTTTTGCATCTAAGACATTGCCCATTTACATCTGGTTCTCCAGATAATATTAAACAGTGGAAATTCCATGATGGAAACTTCCTTCAAAACTTCTCTGGTCATAATGCTATAATTACTACATGAATCGTGAACTCAGATGGAGTGCTGGTATTTGGAGCAGATAATGGCACTAGGCATCTTTGGGATGGAAAAACTGGATGCACTTTTCAAAGAGTGCATGCAGCTGTGCAGTCTGGATCTTTGGAGAGAGAATTAGGAATATTTGCATGTGCTTGTGACCAGTCTGGAAGTCAATTACTCCCTGCAGAAGTTAATAGAACCATTAAAGTATACAGAGAAGATGATTCATCTCAGTAATGAAGAAACTCAGTCAGAAATGATCAAGAGAAGAAGACTTTAAAAATCTACAATTCCTTTGACTTTTATAGGTTCATTCAGTCACATTATACTCTATATAGCACTAGGAAGCAGAAACTCAGCAGGAGTCAATACTACTTCGGAACATTTTACAATAAACTCCCCTTTTCTTAAAAAGTAGACAAAGAAAGAAAGAATCACATAGCTCAGTCTCACCTGCATAACAGCAGGGCATAGTGGATACTGTTGGATTTGGAGACAAGAAGGTTGTGTTACTCTGGGCAAGTCATTTATTTGCTCACCTGTAAACTGAAGGGGTTGGAATAGATGATCTCTAAATTCCCTTCTAGCTCAAAACTACAACCCCCCGACTTCAAGAATTTGTTTTGTTTTTCAGTCATGTCTGACTCTTCTTGACCCCATTTGGAGTTTTCTTGGCAAAGATACTGGAGTGGTGCACCATTTCCTTCTCCAACTCATTTTACAGATGAGAAAACAGAGGCAAACAGGGTGAAGTGACTTGCCCAAGGTCACAAAGCTAGTGAGAGTCTGAGGCCAGACCTGAACTCAGAAAGGGTAGTCTTCCTGATTCCAAGCCCAGTGTCCTATCCACCATAGCGCCACCTGGCTGCCCCCAAGAATCCCTACAACAACCCTGGGATATAGGTGCTCTTATTTTACAGATGGCATAACTGAAACAAGCAGAGGTTAAGTGCTGTACCCGGGCTCCTCGTGTGTGCAGTTATTAAGTGTCTGAAGCCAGATTTGAACTCAAATCTTTCTGACTACAAGTCCAGCCCTCTATCCCGAGTAGGACAAGATCATCTTGTTTTAAAGGAAGTCACACAAACCAAAAAGAGAGGGACAACTTTCTGTGCATTCAGATGATCGGACCCAGGCCCCATCAGATTCCTAAATCTCACACTCATCAGTGTCCCGTTGGAAGGGACCTCGTTCCAACTCTCTCATTTTACAGGAAACAAGGCCAAGAGGGCTAAGAACGTGCCTACAGTCACACAGGGGGAATGAATTAGAGGAAGGTTTTGAAACCAGGTTCCCTGATGCCCAATACAGTGCTGTTCCACAATGATTCCCTCCTAGCAGAGCTTGGATCGTAAACATTGCCTTACCCAACAGGATAGAACACTGGACTTGGGGTCAGGAAGGTCTGACTTCAGATTCTGGTTCAGATGCTTACTAGCTGTATGACCTTAGGTGAGTCACTTCACCTGTCTGCCTCAGTTTCCTCAACTGTAAAACAGGGATAATAATGGCACCTACCTCCAGAGTTGTTGTGAGGAACAAATGAAATAATATCACTAGTAGCTGCTGTGTGTGCTAGATATTTTTAAAAATAAATTTTTATGGATTTTTTCTGTTTTTTTACAACACCATACGATTTTGTGTATCCCTTCCTCTCCCCAAGAGCTGTCCCGTATGACAATAGTATTTTTGGGAGAGGAAAAAATGTCAGCATAATCGATGAATACATTGAAAAAAATCTGAAAACTTATGCCAAATGTAGCATCCGAGGACCTCCTACCTTCAGCAAAGTGTGGGCTGGGGGCATCGCTCAAATCTCTTCATTTGAGTCCCATTTGATCTTTATAATTTTGTTGCATTTACTTTTGATTTTCTTTGATGTGTGGTTTTTCATTCACGTGGTTGTAGTTGTATGTATTGTTTTCTTGACTGCTGACTTCACTCTGCACTAGTTCATATGGATTTCTCTATGTTCATCACACACGTTATTTCTTATAACACAGTAGTACTCCATTACATCTATGAACCCCAGTTTATTTAGCCATTGCCCAGTTGATGAGCATCAACTTTGTTTCCCATTCTTAGCTATCTGTAAATTTTTTTGAGTATATGGGGACTTTTTCTTATCCTTTAAGTATATGGGGACTTTTTCTTATCTATGGTTTCCTTGGGGTATAAGTTCAGTGGAGTCTCTAGTTCAAAGGGTTTGGACATTTTAGTCACTTTATTTGCACAATTCCAAATTTCTTTCCAGAATGGTCGTATCATTTCACAGCTCCACCAACAATGTATTAGTGTGCATGTCATCCCACAACCCCTCCAATATTGACTGTTGCCATTTTTGTATTTTTTTTTTGCCAATTTACAGGGTATCAGGTGAAATCTCAAGGCTTCTTTGATGTGCATTTCTCTTCCTATTGTTGATTTTGCACATTCTTTCATGTGATTATGAATACTTTCTTTGAGAACTGTTAGTTCATATTCTTTATCTATGGGGGAATGGCACACACACACACACACACAGTTTATATATCTTGGATCCAAACCCATATCAAAGACATTTGATACAGCTTCCTCCAATTTGACCACTTCTCTTCTTAACCTAGATGCATTAGTGTTTTCTGCGTGTGCAGAAATTTTTCAGTTTTCAGTTGCCTCTTTTGCTGTAGACAGTGTGATGTTTCTTCAGTTACCTTATTTTAATCTCTTTTTAAGGTTGCCCTGTTCCCACTGACTCTTCTCCTCCCTCCTGATCTCCTCTTCTCATTTGACTTTCCCTCTTCCTTTTCTCCCTTTCAGCTAGTCCTGGTCATTAGTTTTTAAATTTCCTTCCTATTCTTCTTTCCAAAAAGGATTTTTCTCACTCTCTTTATTATCTGTCTTCTCTTTCTGTTTATTCTAGACCTGCATGTTCTGATTTCTGATCCCTATAATTATCTGGTCTTTTGCTTCTCTCAATATTCTTCATGTGATCAAAGGCTTCAGGGTATCTATATTAAGCTCTCTCCTCTAGGTACTTTCTGCCACTGCCCTATAGGGCTTGTCCCACAGATTCCCCTATTCCACTCCCCTTTCATTTACAGAACAATGCCAATTATTGCAGGTGTCAGGCCATTGCACCATGGTATGGCTCCTCCTCCCATGTCCTTGATTATGCAGCCCACCACTGATCCATGCCCTCTCCTGTTGATCTTTTCTCTCCATTTGCCTGAGCCTCTCTTTCCTGTGTCCATGTTCTCACACTCCTTCGGGTACCAGGTGCCTCCAGGGGTTCCCTCCCAGCAAAAAATAGACTTTTCAAGCACCAGATCCTCAGGTCTTATTCAGTGTTAAGTCCCCATCTTCTTCACCAACCATCTTTCTTCACTCATAGAAGCATTCATTAGTGGAACCCTTTTCTCCTCTAAAGTAAGATGTCCTTGTTCCCCCCATTTTTTTAATCTTCCCTACTCCTCCTCACCCATTTATCTGTAGGCTCTTTTCTTTCTGAGACCACAGAAGTCATCTCTGCTCATTTCTATCCCTTGATTTGACCCTGGGCGTCACTCATTCCTCTCCATCTTCCTGCTTCCCTCCCCACTTTATGTACCATCCCGCGTTGTAATATAGTCCTACAAAAAACCCAACATCGATTTGCCTGCAGGCAGGTTGGTAGGTTCTGTCCACAATGCCTTCCAGCCACAACGTCTTCTTCACTCTAACAGATTTCGGCCTTCGCCCCATCTCCTTGTGTACTTTTAAAGAGAAGTCTCTTTCTGGTCTTTCTTTTGCCGCTCTGCTGCTGTCTGCATTTATTCAGTCCTCTTGCAACTGTTGCATATCGTGTTCAAGATGCAAATCATTTCTTCAGTCTGGTTTTCTTTCTAAAAATGCTTCAAATTTTCCTGTATTATTGAACACCTATTTTTTTGTGATGGGTCACTCTGGGCTACCTCCTGAGGCCCTTGCTCTTTGAAACACATTATTCTATCCCTTCGTCTTTTTTCTAGTGGTTATGGAATAGTCCTGGATTATTCGGATGCCCTTCCTTTTGTATTTGAAGGTCTTCCTCCCGATGACTGGCAAACTGATTACTGAATTGTTAAATTTCACTATTATGTGTCTTGGAGTTTGCAGCCATGTGCTTTTCTTCTGGAGACGATTTGTCGGTTCTTTCAAGTGGACTTTGGTTTTCTATTTTCAGAAGTTCTAGGCAGATTTGTTCTGTTGTTTCCTTCATTATGGTGTTAAGGCTTTTTGTCATGTTGTGTTCTTCTGGGAGCCTTAGGTTGTCTTTGTGCATCCTGTCTTTGACTTTAGGATGTTCTGCTTGTATAGCGAGCATTTTAAGAGATGCTATTGCTTCGCTTCTCTCCTTCCAGGTTGTCCACTTCTATATATTTGCATGTTATCTGTCTCTCTATCTAGTACTGTTATCATCACCATCACCTAATCACTGGAACACCTAACTCTCACTGAATAACTGCATCGGGAGCCAAAAGAAAATGAAATGGGTAGAATGATGGTTCAAAAAAGGCAAAATTGAATTAGGATCAATGTTAAGTCCTGCAATAAGGATTAGAAAAACAAACGAACAAATAAATAATTACATTGAGGGCAGGATACAGAGACTGGGCTTAATAGCAGTTCATGTGAATAAGATTTGGCTGTTTTAGCTGATTATTCATCCAATATGAATGACTAAATGAAAAAAGAAAACTTATTATTAAGCCTTTCCTTTCCCTTCCCTTCCCAAGACTCTCCTAATCAATTAATCCACATCTCTTTCCCCACCCTAGTTCTTAGTGTTATATCATTCCTGAAATTACTTTATGTCCATTTATCTTTACACATACACATTATATCTCTCGATGTTACGTAAGATCCTTGAAGGTAAGAGATGCACCTGTGAATCTCCGATGCCTGGGTACTTAATGAGTACGTGTTGAATTGAACAGCGCCGGTATCATTAACTCATTTTGCAGGTGAGGAAATTGAGACTCAGGAAGGTTAAGAAATGTACATAATCACGCAGCTAATAGGTGGCAGAATTGGAACTCAAACCCCAATCCATTAACCCCAAGTTCAGTGCTATTTCTACATTGCCAATCACATAATGGAAGAGGCTTTCTTTTACGGCATCTCTCTCAATTCAGGAAATCGGTTTTACACTGTCTCTGACAGATGGTCATCTACACTCAGTTTCTAGACCATTGCCTTATGAAAGAGCTCATTATCTTGATAGACAGCTCTGATTGTTTAAAAAAAGACACATCTCTTCCTTAATTTTCGAGAAGCTGCCGTCCTCTGCCCTCTGAAGCCACACATGGTATTCACACTCAGGGTTTTCTTTGAGATAGAGAAAAAGAGACAGACATAGAGAGACAGGAAGAAACAGGTGCCAATCTGCATGGGTAAAGGCACTTTCTCCCTACAATTTTGTACACTGATTAATCTCAGTACTGGATCCCCCCCCCCAAAAAAAAGTGCACTGTTTGAAGACAAGGACCTTGATCTCATGGCCAGAGTGTTGGATTTAAGAGTCAAAGACCCTGGATGTGAATTCTGTCTCACTTACTGTCTATGAGATCACAGAAGTTACAACCTCTCAGAACCTCAGTTTCCTCCTCAATAAGAAGTTGCTATTAGATATGCAGTGCCCAGAGGGCTGACCTGAGACTCAGGAAGATCTGAATTTGAATTCATCTTCAGATACTTAACTGCATAACTCTGGAAAAATTACCTCAACCCTCTGAGCTCCAATTTCCTCATTCATAAAAGTGGCATCCTAACAACACATACCCCCCAGGGTTATGAGGACCAAATGAGATCACATGTAAAGTACTTGCAGACCTCAAAGAACCACAGAAATCCTAGCAATTGTTACTGCTTTCTTCATGGGGGAATTGTGAAGAAGGCACAATGAAAAGCCCAAGTCTCTCTATAAATGTAGACTATAATCATTATATCTGTAAGATGTGAGCAGCAGGTCGTGTGTGTGTGCACTGCATTTTGTCCTCGTAGGTTATGTGTATCTGCATGTGTCTATATGTGGCTCACAGGGAAGCAAGATTGAATATTTCTAGACTCTCTTCCTCCCCACCCTTCTCTAATGGAAACTGATTCCTGTCAAGAAGGGAACCAGGAGGTCAGAGCCAAAGGCCATCAACTCTGCTCTCTTCAGAGAGAGGTGATAGCAGGCTAGAATTCTATCTAACTTCTTCTTTAAATATTGTTAGACTAGGGGAAATAATTTTTAGGTTCAACATTCCTCATCACTATCTCTTAATGTGAAAAGATCACCCCAAGCTATACATCCAAGGCTTGACTCCTTTCCTGACAGATTCTAGCTCTACAAGGGACACACATATAAAATAGTTAATAGTCCCATTTATCTGAGTCAATACCAAAACAGAGATCAGAGAAAGTACGTAGAGGAGAATGCATACCAGACAATACACAGCGTAAAGAAACTCCCATCAGGAGTGAGATAATTCAGCAAAGCCAAGAGAGGGAAAATCTTAGAAATAACCCAGGAGAAATCCCCCAAAGTCTCTGAGAGCCTGGAAATAGGGGCATGATCTAGGAGCTGGGTTTTCTACATATTGACTTCTTTTCTGAGTCTTTTCCTTCTCTAAGGGACTTGAAGAGAATCTAGACCTAAGTGTCTTCTCATTTAAAGCTGCAAGCAGGAAGACCAGGATTTCTCTTCTCTTAAGTCCTCACAGACACCATCCCTTATATAAGTGCAGAACAGTGAGTAATCCCTCTCTACCAAAGAGGGCTTGCACATGTACTTTGAGTGATCCATTACATGTCAATATGTTTGTGCCTTAATTTTTTCAACTTTAAAAATGGGATAATGTGCTTTTCTTGGTCTCTTGGTCTACCTGGTTACTGAGTAAACAAATTAGAGAACACACCTGAAATCATTGGGAACCATTTTAGCTAGCCATAGATTGGAGGAACTTTAGAGATCAGCCCAATCCATTCATTTTGCTGATGAGGAAACCAAGGCCCGGATATATGATATAAAATGAGAGGGTTGGATTTGATCTGCAAGGATACTGACATACCTCTAAATTTCTATAATTCTTTGACATGTTTAATAAAAGTCACTTAAATTCACTGATTTTTTGAGTTCTACATTCCCTTTTTGAGGTAGGGAGGCTGTTACTGCACAGTTAGTTTTACGTACTCTTGTGCTGTTCAGTGTTTCCTCATATCCAGGTCTAACTAACACCCAGCCTTGGGAGCATGGGAAAGACTAAGGACTTACAAAAAGTGTGTGTGTGTGTGTGTGTGTGTGTGTGTGTGTGTGTGTGTGTGTGTGTGTGTGTAAAATTCACTGAAGCTGGTTCCCATCAGCAATCAACAACCATTATTAAGAGCCTATTATGTTCCAGGCTCTATGCTACAGACAAAATGAGCCATGATACTGACCATAATGACTAAAGGAGGTCTTCAAGCAGGAGACAGGAGGTGGTCTGGCAGAGCCAAACAAACAGGATATTTGAAATGAGAAGGCCTAGATTGGAACGCCAGCTTATTTATCCTGTATCTTGTTTGTACAGTTCTTTGTATGTTATCTTTCCATTATATAGTGAACTCATTGAGGGCAGGGACTGTCTTTTGTCTTTCTTTGTATCCCCAGTACTAAGCCTGGCTTAGTAGGCACTTAAAAAATGTTTGTGGACTGAAAAATTGATTGACTGAGCAAGTGACCCTAACCCTCTGGGCTTGTTTTCTAATCAGTAAAATGCAGGAGTTGGCATTGATGATCTTATTCTAAACCCCTTCTGGCTCCTGACACTCTAATCTAGACTGTAGACTAATGAGGATCAGCTGACATAGAAAAAGGCTAATTGCTCTTGTGA
>JAQQSZ010017503.1:5000-10786 GCA_028646595.1 Phalanger gymnotis | reverse complement strand
CTACCTGGTTTGGGTATTAGTACCATATTTGTGTCATAAAATGAATTTGGTAGGACTTCTTCTTCATCTATTTTCCCAAATAATCTACAAAGTATAGGAATTAATTGTTCTTTAAATGTTTGATAGAATTCACATGTAAAACTGTCTGGCCCTGGAGATTTTTTCCTAGGGAGTTCATTGATGGCTTGCTCAATTTCTTTTTCTGAGATGGCGTTATTTAGAAATTTTACTTCCTTTTCTGTTAACCTGGGCAATTTATGTTTTTGTAGATATTCATCCATATCTCTAAGGTTGTCAAATTTATGGGCATATAATTGGTCAAAATAATTCCTAATTATTGTTTTGATTTCCTGTTCATTAGAGGAGACCTCACCCTTTTCATTTTTGATACAGGTAATTTGATTTTCTTTTTTCCTTTTTTTAATCAAATTGACGAAGGGTTTATCAATTTTATTGTTTTTTTCATAAAATCAGCACTTTGTTTTATTTATTAATTCAATAGTTTTCTTGATTTCAATTTTATTAATCTCTCCTTTGATTTTCAGTATTTTTATTTAATTGGGGATTTTCAATTTGTTCTTTTTCTAGCTTTTTCAGCTGTATGCCCAAATCTTTTTTGATCAATGATTAAGCATTTTTGAAGTGCTTACTATGTGCCAGACACTGTACTTGTTGCTGCTGTTATTCAGCTGTGTCCAACTCTTTGTGACTCCATTTGAAGTTTTCTTGGCAAATATACAGGGACGATTTGCCATTTCCTTCTCCAGGAGACACTGTATGAAGCTTTAAGAGAAAGCACAAACAGTCTTTATCCTCAAGGAGCTTACATTCTAGTGAGGGGAAATGATATGCACTTAAAGGGGAATCTAAATGTGCGGGATTGGTGCATATGTCCATGGAGTTTATGCGTACCCACACAAATCTGTTCAGATGTGACTACCAGGGAAGCATGAACAGCTGCTTCTAGAGTCTCTTCTGTTCTGCCCACCCTTCTCCAAGGGAGACTTTTACTTCTGCCAGGAGGGAAGCAGGAGACTGGGGTTATGAGGGTGGCCACTCTGCTCTCCTCAGAGAGGTGATACTAGGCTAGAACTATCTCTCTCTTTCTCTCTAGTCTAGGAGAAATCATTTCTCGATTCAAGCTATGCTCCTGATCACAATGGGGCAGGGATACTCTAAGCTATGCACTATTTCCGAACTACATATTGACACCCTGACTACTAAGTGCCAGTTACACAAGTATACATAGTGAAAAAAGCAAGGCAAGCAAAAACATTTATCTTATCTAATAACTAGAGAAATCAGAAATCAGATTAGGATATGCCAGACTATTCACAGGGTGATTGAGCTCTCCCACTGGGAGTGAGATATTTTAGCTCAACCAAGTCTCACCTATTGGAAAACTCCCCTAAGTCTACGGGTAGAGGCATAGTTGAGGGGCCAGCTCTTCTACATGTTGGCTTCTTCTTGGAGACTTTCTCTCCCTTTAGGGACCTCTGCCTGAAGAGAACTTGAAACGATGTATATCTCCTCTTAAAGCTGGAAGCCAGAAGAATAAAGCTCTCTCCTTTCCCAAGCTTTTTGTTTTCTACCAACTCTATCCCACAAGTAGACAAAAAGAAATCTTTCCTCACCAACAAGGAGAGTCTTATGGAAATGAGCTTGAGCCTCAGGTTACACATGATATAGACAAATAGATAGGTTACACATGATATATACAAATAGATACAATGTATTCTTGGAGGAGAATGCACTAGCAGCTAGGGAACCAGGAAGAGTCTCCTACAGAAGGTGGTGCTTGAGCCAGAAATCCTGTAGCCAGTTGCCTACTATTAGACCCATAGTAGGAACTCAGTCAATATTTATACTTATACAATACTTATACAATATTTATACAGTGATAAAAAAAAATGCTGGATTCGAGACAAAAGGTGGGGATTTCAATCCCAGCATTGCCACTACCTGTAGGAGGACCCTGGGTGAATCACCAACTATGGACTTCAGTTTCCTCTTACGTAAAACTAGTGTATTAGACTAGAGGACCTCCATGTTCTTTCCAGCTCTAAATCACCACTTCAATGACTGATATTGTTTCGTTCCCCTATAGACAGTTTTTCCACTTTCTCTGAGTCAAAGATTCTTCCAAATTACTGACTTTCCCCAGTAGCCCCCAGGAGAAATGGCTTTTTGCATAGACTCACCGATCATCAGCTGGGAGCCCCCAAAGTAGGTTGTGCCTTCTGTAAGGTAAGGTGGCAGTCAGGAAGACCTGAGTTCAAATTCTGCCTCAGGACTTCCTGTCCTGGGCAAGTCGTTCAGCATCTTTAAATCTCAGGATCCTCCTCTGTAAAATGAGAATTATAAAGCTGCCTACTTCCCAGGGTTATCATGAGGATCAAATGAGAAAAATACATGTAATGTACTTCGCAAACCTTAAACACCATGCAAATGTTAGCTATTATTATTGGTAGTTCTTTTTATAAAGTGCTCACATCACATTCATTGCTCTGGAAATGAGGGTGTGTTCTCTCATCTGACGGCATCTTATCCATGCACACACGGTCATTTCTTTGCAGAAGGATTTCCAAGCCAATCTAGATGCACTCCTGTGAGTGGCATACTGCATCCAGAGCCATTTGCCAGATAGTACTTCTTTCCGGATTCTTCTCCTCCTGAGTAGGCTTTGCCTACCATATCCTATTAAACTGAGTGATGTTTCGAGGACTAGAACATGTTCTTCCACAAGTAGGCTTTGTGTTTTGGGAATGGGGGAGTTCAGTTGAGAGACAGCACTCTTCAGGCTGCTAATCTGGAGTCAAGTCTCTCGATAGACTCAACTAGCTTCTCTAAATTATTCCATGATCCTACATTGACTTGTTTCGAAATGACCCAGTGAAGATCCACTACAGATCTATTGGGTTCTAATTGATCAGAGGTCACCTAGATCCCAAAATAAGAAATACGTTCTATCTTATTGGACCTTGGCCACTTGTTGGAACTTTCCTAGTTAGGGAACAAACGTGTAACCATCCATTGAGCAGTGGGGATATGCCCCACATTTTGCCACAAATGAAGGGAGGATGATCTGGGCCCTGATCTCCTTTTAGCTTCGCCTGTGAATTTCTCTTTTCAGTTTATTCTGTCAGTTGCTGTCCCATAGCTCCAATGATTTCCGGTTCTGTATTAAGTCCCTGGCAGGGCTGGGGTTGCTCCCCACTCCTTCCTACTCTCTTAAGGGGTATGTGTGTGTGTCTTTTAAACCTCCTGGGTGTGAATCATGTCCCCTTCTGGCTCAAAGATCCCAATAGTTCAAATCACCCTTGGGGCTGGAAAGGTACTCTTTTTTCCAATGAACTTCCAAATCCCAGAATTCCAACTGTGAAACCCTTATTACACATAAGATGGGAATAGTGATACCCATAACGCTTATGTCACGAGGTTGTTGTCGGTATTTACGAAGAGCTTTGCAAACCTTAAAGTACTTCTAAATGGTCTGTCATTACTGTTGTTGTCATAATTACTATTTCTGTGTTCTGGTTGTCATATACTGGTACATTAACCTCTTTTCTATGCCCACCCCCATCTTCTTAAACTTATTCATCCATTTGAAAAGCATTTATTAAGCACTTACTATATGCCAGACACTTTATGAATCACTAGGGGTACAAAGACAAAAAAAATTAAAAAAAAAGAATATGGTGGAACACAGTATTAAGGGGCATGGGTATCTAAGAGCACAGTGGATAGAGCGCTGGGCCTAGAGTCAGGAAGACTCATCTTCCTGAGCAAATCTGGCCTCAGACACCTACCAGGTGTATGACCCTGGGTAAGTCAGTTTTCTCATCTATAAAATGGACTGGAGAAAGAAATGGCCAACCACTCCAGTATCTTTGCCAAGAGAACCCCAAATAGTGTCATGAAGAGTTGGACATGACTGAAACCACTGAACAATAACAACAAGATAGTATAAAGAACACTGGCTTTAGAATCCAAGGATCTACATTCAAAACTCCCACACTTCTGCCTCTGATACTAACTGGCTGGTCATGTTCCTCAGTTTCCTAGTTTTTAAAATGAGGAGATGTTGGACAGGATGGCCTCTGAAGGCCCCGCTAGCTCTTGACCTAATGATTCTTCAAGAGGCTTACGTTCTGTTGTGGAGAAACAACCTATTAGCCCAAGATATAGACAGTAAACAGTGACCTTTGGGGGGCCCTGTCTCCCCTCCCTTGCAGGGTCCTCCTGTTTTCTTAAAGTACAGAGGCAGTCAGTTTGCCATTACTCAGGTTATGGATGATGAGACCCTTTGCCTCTTCTTCTAGTTGCCTTTTTGCAATTTCACTGTTCGTTAGCACCTCCACCGTGGCACTGCAGGGGGGTAGGGAAGGAGAGAAAAGTGGAATCAGTCCATTTCTCCCTCTTTTTAGCAGCTCTGGTGAAAGGTTCTCTTTAATTGGAAGGAGGTTTGTGGATTCGTTGTGGATTTCATTTGTCCAGGCTATCTCAATCAGAAATTGCCGGCTCTGTTTTTCTTAGAAAATCAAGCAAACTAGGAGGGAATGCCTTCTGGAAAGTGGGGCTGGGCTAGCTATTAACAGTTAAGCTAAAAACAAAGAAAGACAATGGGGCACATTGCATCAATTTAAACGAACTCCTACTTTTTAAAAACTGCTTTTTTCTGTGCTGCTTGCTTCGGAAATCTAGAGGAAAAGCTACCTCTCCAATTCGGGGTTCCGATGGACCTTTTCTGTCCTCCCTGAGGCATCCCTGGGGCGAGGTAGCCTCTTTCCATAGTTCAGCTTATTGTGCCGGAGACCCTTCAAGTCACCTCTGCCAAGGAAGCTCTAGTGGGCGCTGCAATGATTCCAGATTGGAGCTAGGAAGAAAGTGGAAATTATTTCTTACATTTAAGGGTTCAGTTTACCACTGAAATTGCTTTTCATTTAATTCAAGCAGCAACTGATAGCACAGAACACTTAAACAAAATTAAACAGAAATCTTTCACGTTAGGAGAGGCTCTTATGTGTGCTTTGTGTTACATTTTTTTCCTTTTCTTTTCTTTCTTTTTTTGTTAAATACAGTTTCCCCAAGGAAGAATGGCAGAACACATTCTCTGTAGCTTCTTCAGTTTCTCATGTTGGGAGGAAGAGATGATAGCCTGGAGGGCTTTGGGCCTCATAGCTACGTTAACCTCCTATCATTTATTTGCTTTTCTATTCTTGACACTTGAACTTGCTACTGTCTGTTTTATTCAGGTCAAGATGTCTGAAAAACGTGAATGGGCCAGTGGTTCAAAACAAACTTCTATAGCTAACGAGTTTTATTTGTGTGTCTGCTTGTGGAATCTCAGCTAATCCTTTCTACGGCAAAGTCAGCCTTGACTTGTCCACATAGTACAGTCGGTTAAAATCAGCTGAGCAAATTTGCCATCATCCTGAAAGATTTTTTGCAGGGTTCAGGCAGTGTGGTTGTTGGTGGGTTGCCAGTAACTGATGCTGGTTTTGTGGCTGCAGGGCCTCATGCCCACTTTCCTGGGCTCTCATGGTACAGATGTGAGTAAGGCACAGAGAAGGAGGATGCTTGTTGGGGTAGCCGCAAGGAGGGGTGAGAAAGAGACCAGATCAGGAACTGGCCAGTTTACAACTGACAAGAAGAATGTTCAATTTAAAAAAAAATAAGGCTTGGCCTGATGTATCTGGGGCATCTGATCGCCTTAGGCTGAAAGTACTTTCAGTGTATTTTTTACTGCCTCTCTGAAGTAAAGAATTGTTTAATTAGTAAAAATA
>JAQQSZ010017502.1:0-10787 GCA_028646595.1 Phalanger gymnotis | reverse complement strand
TAGAGATTTATATTTTAAAAGAATAGTTTTAGAGAACTAGGACAATAGTTTGGATTTTTTTTTACTAGGGTTTCTCTCTTTGTGTCTCTCTCTGTGTCTCTGCCTCTCTGTCTCTCTCTGTCTCTGTCTCCCTCTCTCCCCCTCCCTTCCACTCTCTCTCTCTCTCTCTCTCTCTCTCTCTCTCTCTCTCTCTCTCATCTTCTTTTTCTTCCTGTTTCTCTTCTTCCTCATCTTCCTCCTTCTCTTTGTCCTCCTCCTCCTTCTCCTCCTTCCCTCCTCTTCCTCCTCCTCCTCTTCATCTTCTTCTTTTTGTTCTTCTTCTCCTCTCTCTCTCTCTCTCTCTCCCTCCCTCTCCCTCTCCCTCCTGCAAAAGACGCTAATATTCACAAAGTTATAAAGCACCCATCTTGTATCATCTGTGAGCTAAGATTTGACTTATTCTGCTATTCAAGGTTGCAAACTAAGGCCCAAGGGCTGGGTTGCCTGGGGGTTTGTTTTTATGTGGCCCCATGAGCTAACAATTGTTTTTTACAGTTAAAGATTCAATTTGTTGTGTTTGAGTCATATTGCATTATTATTCAATGGTCTTATTGGCCAGGATCTTTTTGACTCTGTCATCTAATGTTTAGATATCACTACTAGTATTGAGTCATCAGCCCATTTGATATGATCTGTACCATCTATTCCCATATCGTATCACTGAAAAAATATGAAACAGCACAAATCCAACCACAGATCTTTCAGACACCTCACTCTTGGAGAAACTAATGGCTACTCTTTGAGTTTGTCCATTGATCTAAGTCCATCAGATTATGGTATCCTTCAATCTACCTTGCTCCATCTTTCCCATAAGAATAATAGAGGATAATTGATAAAAACACTTTGCTAAAATTTAGGTTAAATATATTTATAGATTTTCCTATTTTTCTAGTTGGGTAATTAATGGGAAAAAATAAGATTAGTCTGACATGACATCCTCTTGATGAAGCCATACTGGTTTTTTTTGTGATCATCTCTTCCCATTCTTCCATTTTTTACAGGTTCAATAAGCACCTCTTTAATAATATGCCCCAGGATTTTCCCAGGAAAAGAAGTCAAGTTTTCTCAGCCACAGCTGGAAGACTCTCTTCTCTTCCCTTTCTTGAAAAATCAGAATGACGTTTGCCCTTCTCCAGTCCTGGGACATTTTTCCCATCTTCCACTGCCTATGAGATATTACCGACACCATCTCCACGATTGCATCCTCCAGTCTGAGAGTATAACTCATCTGCATCAGGTGAATTGAATTCATCACAGGCCACTAACAGTGCTCTTACTTTCCCCTAATTTATCCTGAATATCAATTCTCTATTAGTCTGTTCTTTTTTCTAGTCTTTCTGGTCCACAATTATTTTTTGACAGAAAAAAAGCAAAATAATAAAGTAGCTTCCTTCTCTCTGTTATCAGTTTTGATATTTCTTTCCACCTCAAGCAGTGGTTCTATCCCTACTTTTATCATTCTCTTTCCCCAACATAGCTTAGAAGTCTTTGTTGATGTCCTTAGTAACCGGGTAATTTAGTGAATAAAGCGTCAGACCTAGGCCCAAATCCAGCCTCAGACAATTATTATTGTCTGGCATGACATCTTTAGACAAGTCATTTCGCCTCTGTCTGCTTTTATAAAATGGGGATCGTAAGAGCACCCAGGGTTGTTGTGAGGATTAAATGAGAAAATATTTGTAAAGTGCTTTGTGAACTTTGAAGTGCTATATTAATGCCAGTTACTGTTATTCCTTCATAGCCCTGGTCCATTCTAAGCTTCCACATTCCTGACACTATTTATAGCAATCCCTGTCAAGCTCTTCTCTCCATCATCTCTGGCCTATCTGAACTTCTGTTTGCTGCACATATCCTTTTGTAGAAAAAACTCTAAATTAGTGAGGTGTCTGTGGATCCGCCTTGGTTCCTTTAGACAACTTCAGATTTTTCCTCCTTGTTGGATCGTTGCTCTTGGTGTCATTCTTGGGAACTTCTTGTTCTTTCTGAGCTAAAGTTCATCCTTGACATCCTACCTATTTTTGTTCCAAACCCTTTGGAATCTCCTAACCTAAAGTCTAAGGCATTTGTCAGATTGTGCTTAGTTTTCCTTTCACCCTATATCACATAACTCTCTGTGTTTACTCAATCACCCTCAAAGATTCTTATCGCTTCTTATCAGTTCATCATCATTATTCTTTGGTGAGAATCAGATCCGCTGCAGCATTTATTCTAATTGATTCCTCCACCTTTTGAAGGATGAAATTATCATTGAGGCAAGGCAAGAAAATTTTAACTGCTTTGCTTCTGGAAGAAAGAGAACTCCAGTGAATACCCAGATATTTGAAGTTCCTTCGCCACTATCATATGACGTCTCTTTGCTGTTGTTTCTCAAACACTTCGTCTGTTTCTTCCTTCAGCCCAGGTGGTCTGAAGTGTGTTCTAATTGTCTATTCTATTTTGGTTTAGCTTCTATTGATCTTCCCCCAAATGCTCTCTGCCATATTTCACCCTCCACTTCCCCAATATCCTCATGTGATTATACTTCTAAACACATGAGTCTTTTTATCCCTTTGCATTGCCCTGGTTCTGTATCTTAAGGAATTGAAGCACAATCCCACAAAGGAAACAAGGAGACATATGTTTGCACTTCATCAACACCCTTGGCTACCAGTATTGGTCTCATTCTGGGAAATGAAACCACATAACTAAGTACAACCCAGGAAATTTGTCCTATCTAAAAAAAGATCTAGTCAGAAAAGCCCAAAACACTTATGTTCTGTGTGTTTTCATATTGCAGACAGAGATAGGTGGAGCTTTTTATAAATACATGCCTTTAGGACCAATAGACCTCAGCCACTTCTGAATACTAATCATGAAGTCAGATAGGTAAATATAGGAACTGGTAGGATTCCTTTGGGGTCAGCTCCTGCATTCATGGATGTGTCCATCGTTCTAAATATTTGTGTCTACGTGGCCCAATCCATCTTTCTGGAAGAAGGAACTTGGTCTAACTAGCTAGAATCATTCCTTTGATATACCTTTCAAACAAGTTATATCCTTCCAGAGTCACATAATCCCAAGTCGTCTCAGTGATGTAAGATCAAATCTACCTGCTTGCATTAAGAATTGTAGTTTACCTTGTTTGTTATCCATATTTTGTCTTGTTTGAGTGTAGATGTCTGAGGCCGTGGATTTTGTTACTGTCTCTGTTCTTAGATTCTTTCTCCTTTGAATTTATGAGTGTCTCAGTTTCTGGTCTCGCATGAAAGCTACTCTCTCTGGTATTTGCCTTGATGCACGTAGCTTTGGATAGTTTTCTCTATCACTACCACCATCTACTTATTTCTTCATTTTAAATCCCTTTTGGATAGTTCTGCAAATCTTAAGCAAATACATTCTTACTATTCTTTATTAGATACACTCCATCACTGAACAGTTACCTATTATTCCCACATGTCAAGCCATGATCCAGACATTCAAATTCCATTCTTAGAAGCCGTACCCTTAATTAGCTGCTCATTTTCCAAATCTGCCTTGGAGATCCATACCCTGGAATGGCAGCACAGATTCCCCTAAGGTCTTCAGTTTCTTGCTCAGGACTATAATCTTTAGCAATATTTTATCTACTCCTTCTGGAAGAATCATTTGTGCCCATGTGAATTGCCCAAAATTGGTGATAGTCATAAGGTCTAAAAAGTCTTGGTGAGGTTCTCGTTCACATCTTGGATAAATTCCCCAGAAGGATAACAAGGTGCTTAGTTGTTATCGGGTCAACCAATAGCTGTCCTGGTACCTCTCTGCTGGGAGTTACTGTCTATCAATGTCTACCCCTCCATCCTCAGAGCCTTTCTCAGCTAACTACACCTGTGGATCCACATCATAATTTCTTGGGTGTCTTAAAGATAAGAAGATCCCTGCTTTTTAGACAGAGGTTCACATTGATTTGTCTGTTTCAGATCTAACTGAAAAATCTACTAGGTTTTCCCCAATCTTCTTCTATTGCTCTATGATTTCATCAATTTGAAAATTCCCTCACATTAGGCAGGTCACAGCCCAGAAATGACTGCTTATTCTTGTCCTATGTGGCTCTTGTCAGTCTTCCCATAAATCTACCACAGGAGGTCTACCCATAATGTTAGGAACCTTCCACTAGTTTTCCTGACATTATATGGATTTAATGGAGTATGCAGGTTATCAGTGATCCCTCATTCTTACTATGCAATTGGCCCAGGTTGTTTCTTCTATGCCCCTCCTGAACAATTCCTTACTTGCTATGTTTAGTTATGACCCATTTTCCATTGCCCTTTGAATGATCTGTAATCTCAGTTCTATGGAGACTGGTATTAGATACTCAACCTGCAGATAAGACTGTGAAAGAGTTTGGGGCTGTAGAGCTGAGAGAATAACCCTGACTCTGGAATTTAGAGGATGGGGTGGGTCACTGCCAGCAGAGCAAATGCTTTCCTGTAATTCTTTCTAGATCACAACTTCTTTCACCTACTAGGTGCCGGTCCAAGAGGTGTGACTTTCCCTTGGTCCATGCCTCTAATCTGTTTCTTCCTCTGGAGAGCAGAGCTCTCTGAGATGTCTGTTGGGTAACCACCTAAGCATGAATAGTCCCTAGATGAGTCTCATGGTTTGTCTATACCTGTAATTTAGGAAATTATAAGTTTGGACCACGTCCTAATTAGCTCCTTTCTTACAAGCTCCCTGTACTCCATTAATTCACAAACATGAAACACAAATTATGATCAATCATATTTTTAGACAAAATAAATAAAAAATAGAAATAGCTTAAAGAAATAGAGAAACCATGTCAAAAAAAATGCCTGCCAAGTGTACACATAAGGAAAGAAGAAGAAATGAAGCCGAACTTTGACTTTCTTTTCTGATCTGAAAGGAGGGACAAGAGCTAGCAGCCTCATTCCACTCCAACCACTTTCCTCAGAGTTTCTTTTTCATGAGTGGATGCTAAGACTCCTGAATCCAAGTCTGCAATATTTAAACTCTAGTAGACTGTAGTGTCTGAATTTTATTGTTAAAACATCGCACAAAGGCTCTCTCCCCTCCTCCCTCTTTCTCTCTCTCCCTCCTTCTCTCTCTCTCTCTCTCTCTCTCTTTCTCTCTGTCTCTCTCTCTCTCTCCTCCCTCTCTCCCTCCCTCCCTTCCTTCCTTCTTCCCATCTCCTCCTTGTCTTTTCTTTTCTTCCTCTTCCTCTCTCTTCCCCTTCCTTGAACTTCTGCCACCACATCTTGCTCTGAGTATAAGTTTCTCCCCATCAGAATTTTTCTCCCAGAGTAGGGAGAAAACAAACTGTCTGTTCAGGACTATATTTCCCAGAAATTCCACAGGTAGATTTCAGAACATTTATATGGCCACAAGGCTCCATAAGTCTGAATACTTGGTTATATATGACTCCAACCTATACAACATCATCCCAAAAGTATTAGTATTAAAAAGATAGGCCTTTTCAGGGATAACCTGGTTACCATTAACATTACCCAACAATTTCCCCAAAGCAAGCCAATACACTCTCCTTCTGATCGATTCCAAGTCCAGATTTTTGTGCATTTGCAATGTTAATCTGAGATAGATGTACTGATGGTTAAACTTTGTGGCTTGTCCATACCACTGCATATCATACACTAGAAAAATCCATTCCCTTGGTTTTTCTCATGTGGCTAGTTAGGGTTGAATGCTTTTGAGGGGTTATGGATCCCATAATACTGCACTATTAGCAGCATAACATGCCCTATTATTGGCATTTCAACAAGAGTCTCCCCACACTTTAAAACAAAGGAGTGACTAACATCAGAATTCCCACCATTCCAGCAGGGCAGTGGAAGACATTTTGGCAGCAACATCCTTAGTGCCATCAGCAATCACATCCCATCGATCTGCTTTGACAAGGAATATGGTCATTGTGTCCCAGAAAAAGAGCAACTGATTCAGCAAGGGAGGAAGCTTTAAGTAGTAGAAAGAGCCCTCATTTGAGGACCAGGGAGACCCAAGGTCCTGATCGTGGCTAAGCCCCAAACCAGCCCGGTAATCTTAGACAATCCTCTCTGGGTCTCAGTTTCCTCGTTTGTAAATGATGATTTCAAAAGTTCTCTTCCAGCTCTAAAGTCCTCTAGCTCTCTATATCTATGAAAAAAAGAGGGACATAAGATTCTTCTTGTGTGTTTAGTGCCTGCTAGTGTGTGTCTGATGAGGGCTTTTTGAGGGGAACAGCTTCGAGCATGCCCTGGAGACTCAAGTGGTAAGTGCCATGTTCATGAATTCTAAAATCCCAGAGAAGAGAAAATCTGTTTCCTAAGCTTCACTCCATTTTCATGCTTGATTACCATACATAAGGTTAGCCTATCCCCATATTTTTACATAGAATTATTTTTAACCCATTGTCTATTTTAAAAAAATTTTTTCAGATGTGCAACAGTAAGCTGGCTGCACAATAGAAAAATGGAGAAGAATCAGGCTCCTTTTCCCTCTCTCATTGGCCTGATTGTTTTGATTAAGTAAAGTTGAAAATGAAAACCACAGGAGCCTGTCATCCTGGGAGTCAGTCAGGCACACTGTTTAAGGCATTCTTAGAAACCTATTAAAAAGAGTATTCACATGAGCATGGAGAATTGCCTGGCAGTCGCTTGTGTTTTCTCAGGAACATTTTGTAAGAGTCCAGCTTGGAAGTGGCAATGGGGGAGGACATCGATTGTTTAAGTAAACTGCTCCAGACCGAAGGTTTCCTCCTCAACTCAGTGGTCACCATCTTAAATCAGAAGTGGCTAGAAATGGAAATGACCTAAGTCAAAGGGTGCTTCATTTTTCTTTGTGACTTGGACAAAACATAGACATGGGCATGAATTGGCAGCCCAATGAAGTCAACAGATACCTTTTCAGAATAATGTTTTTAGACACATGAAATAAAATGCATAGCTTAATCACCTGCCCATCTGGGAAGACTATAAATTCTAGGATCCCTAGTGAAGGCCCAGAACTTGACTGTATCCCAGTGAAGCAGCCAACAGTCTGAATACTGTTCTATAGTCATTGTAAGACTCACTCCTGGATGACAATTAAGATCCATGAGTATCCTGCCACCTCCTTATTCTGAGAGATGTCTTCTCAACCAAGTCTGAGAACTCCTTTGAGGCCTCAGATGACCCATCTCTCTAGCTGAAGAGTTAACCTAGGGGCTGTGAACTCAAAAAAGAATGCATAACTATTTCAATAAAATTGTTTTCCTTTATACTATACACAGTGCTGGGCCTGGAGTCAAGAAGCCTCATCTTCCTGAGTTCAAATCTGACCCCAGACACTTACTAACTGTGTGATCCTGGGAAAATCACTTAACTTTGTTTGCCTCAGTTTCCTCATCTGTAAAATGAACTAGAGAAAGAAATGTCACTCTTTGCCAAGAAAACCCCAAATGGGGTCACGAAGAGTAGAACATAACTGAACACGACTGCGCAACATCAACAACCACAACTTTATTTTATGTATTTAAAAACATGATTTTGAAAAGAGATCATCACACTGTCCAAGGGGTCCATGACAAACCAAAGCTTAACCATCCCCAGAGTAGGCTCAGTCTACACCAGGAAGAAACTCTTTATTACCTGCCCCAACTGCTCTCAGATTTGAGAAGCTGAATCAAGATGGCGCACCTCCCCAACCCCCACACCTAGGATTATCTCTTAATAGGCCTTCCAATGGCCCTCACTTGATAACGTGGAGTCAGTATTTGGTTAACTTGTTCATCCATCACCCACTTGTGTTTTGTCTCTATCCACTTTCACCCCTTCCCAGCCACCTCCTAGGTGACCTTGATGACACTACTTGATGATTTCATTGGTTAGAATAATAAAGCGAGAGTTAAAAGGGACCTCAGAGCCCACCCCTCCTGCTCATTGTAAATGGAAACTCATTTTAAATCTGTTCTGACCCTTAATTTCCACACTAGTCCTGGTTGACACTCTTGTTAGAAACTCCTAATCAGCTGCCCTAGATTCCTGCCCCTCGCTGACATTCCACTAGTCTTGTTATCATAGCAGGCCCTCCCTCTCCTGCCCCTTACCCCCATCATGCAGACAGAATCAAGGGGAAGGATCTCTGTTATATAAACAACACTGTGCCATCACCAGCTGTCCAAACTCCTTCTAGCCACACGGCTTCCTAGGCGTGTGATTGGGTAAGAGCTCAAATTAGAACTGGGGTCTCCAGACAACTACCCCCTGCTCATGATAGGATGTAAATGCTGGCCTCATTTCCATGATCAGGGCTTTACTGTTGGATGGGCCCCAAAAGGCCATCTAGTCCAATGCCATCAATTTGCACAGAGCCGTAATTTGGATTCCAGTCTCCTACATCCAAGCCTAGTGTTTTTCTTCCCTTTTTGAAGAGCTGAGGTTTTTGGTTTTGGCTTTTTAAGTATACATAACACAATGGATGGCTTAATTTGTTGTTAAGTGTTTTTTCTCTGCTCAGTTGATTTTGTCTCTGATTGAGGCTCTCTTCTAGGTCCAATTCTGTCCCCAGTATGAGAGCTCTGTGACAGAAGCCTTTTGGCTAAAAGTTTTCCCGAGAGCAGCTGTTGGAAAGGGTGATCTTCATTTGACATATAAACTCACATATATTTTGCTAACAACCTGCTACAAAAATAATAAATACGGCAATTACTCTTAATCTCCACTGTGCAATTGCTTACTGACAGGGCCCATTAAAAAGTTCAGGGTATGTTACAGTGGCGGCTGTGAAGCAGAAGGGTATGCGGAAGCAGAAGGGTATGTGTGCTTCCTGATCCTGAAGGCCTCCTCTACCACCAGTACCAAGTGGGCTTAGGTTGACTAGGCAAAAAAAGCCAAATCCAGTCCAAATCTGGGCTTCTTTGGGGAAGAGCAGGGAGGATTCTAGACTTCTGTAAAGGGCTTCTGGGTCAGTGCCTCCAGTTAGATTGCCATTCCTACCACCCCTAGAGAGCCAGTGAACCATAATTACTTTACACATAACCACTGGTGGGCTTTCTTCTTAGAAACATTCCAGTTCCCACTACCTTGACAATGCCTGGCTTATATCTCACCCCACGCATAAGGGATCTTTTGACTGCTCACTGCCTCCATCCCCATTTTCAACCTTTTCAGGGGTGGGGGGAAGCAAGGGCAAACACCTCGATGGGAATAGAGGCTACCCAGGGGTGAAGCTTCAGGGCAGTGTGGAAAGGCCCACTACAAGTCTGGTTTCCTTCACAGCAGGAGGAGAAATCTGTTCTACAAAATTTCCATGTAACCACATTCTCTGAGGCCTTTTGACCCAGTATTATGCAAATTACCATGCCCCCAAGGAATCTAGGGAAAATCAGCCACAAAAGGCAATTCCATAAACCTTGGAATGTTAAACTTGGGTTAGAATTGAGATCCTGAGAGCATGGAAGTAATGAATTTCTACTGGAGCATTAGGGCCATGTTAAGTAAATAGGGTAACTATGCTAGAGATTGAATTTATTTGTTAATCTTGGCACACATAACATCTTATCTGTTGAAGTGTTGCTCCTGGCAAAATTACAGACACTTTCAACTCCATTTCAAGGAGACACCTACAGTGAATGAGAGCCATTTCATTAACAGTTGATAACAATAAGAAGAGGGAAAAATGTCCCAAGAATCCAAAGGCATTTTCTGCTACAAGGCCAGCTGTAATTCATCTTCTGTTTCAGATATGGGCAGGACACAGTCCAGGAGGGCTTCAGGAGATGTGGACAGCCCCAGTCAGAAATCATCTTGTGCTGGTCCAAATGTCTTGTCTAGTGCCATTACTAAGGTTAGGCTTCTCTGGAACTCACACAGGCAGCTTGGTTCAGTCATCTCCAGCAGAGGCAGGATGCTACTTGTTTGGATGTTGGCCATTGAAAGCTAGGTGATGGAATTCACCCTTAAACACACACACACACACACACACACACACACACACACAAACACCACTGTAATCCTGGATAGTGGGGTGGCCTCCCACCAAGGAAGTCACACCGTGTTCCCTCAGGGTGAACTTGGAGCTGCCTCTGAAAGATGCATAAGACTCTTGTGCATCTCAGCATTGCTGAACTAGCCTTTCTGTAACATTTTAGGGAGACAGAGCTCTTTCCAGCTCAAGGGCTATAGATAGCTGGCTCTTAATGCTTCAAGGGCTAAATCGGGTCTTTTTTAGAAGATAGTACTATGGTTTCATGTAAGGAGGGATCTCGAGTTCAAATTCCAGCTCTCATTTGCCATCATTTTGACCTTTCACCTCTCGGTGCCTCAGTTTCCTCTTCTGTAGAAGGAAGGCCATTGCATTAGTTGGCCTCTAAGGGCTCGTCTTGCTCTAGAGTTACACTTCTATCCATGCAGGATGTAAAATAAACCCACATAAATCCTCGGCATTCCTATATGTTACTAACAAAGCCCAACAGCAAGAGACAGAAAGAGAAATTCCATTTAAAGTTACTATAGACACAATAAAATATTCAGGAGTCTACCTGCCAAGACAAGCCCAGGGCCTATATGAACATAATTACGAAACACTTTTCACACAAATAAAGTTGAGTCTAGGTAAATGGAAAAATATCAACAGCTCATGGTTAGGCTGAGCTCATATAATAAAAATGACAATTTTACCTAAATTAATTTATTTATTCAGCGCCATACCAGTTGAACTACCAAGAAATTATTTTACGGAGCCGGATAAGATAATAACAAAATTCATCTGGAAGAACAAGAGGTCTAGAATATCTAGGGAAT